>APFE030240522.1:80942-196761 GCA_000404065.3 Pinus taeda | reverse complement strand
GCAATATAATATATATATCAGATCTGAAAACCCCATCGCAAATCACAATTGACAGAACTAGGGTGGTACTATTATCGGGATACTACGTTGTGTAATGTGCGATTTGCGATTTATCGCATCACACTCTAGCTTGCTACGGGGCCAATTCTTTAACATCGACCTGACTCTGATATGCGATTTGTGAAATGCGGGGTCAATGGCGGCCTGCCACTTAGTGCTTCCCCATTCATTGGAGAGTCCTGCCATGTCATCTTCTCCTACCACTTGTCCAAGTTAAACCTGAACTTTGACTTGCTCTAACTTCTTCATATGAGCTCGGATTCGAGTGGCATTTGCATCATTGGAATCAGGATCACAAGCACTTCGATCTGATGCTAAGTTTATCCAGATTATGTCACTTTGAGTTTTGAGACTTATTACCATGCCAGTGGTACCTTTTAGAGATCCACTTGGATCAATCCTCCCCACTAAGAGCTTTTGGACCGCCAAAATCCTTTTCAGTCAATTGGCAAGTGAGGAAATTGTTCCCCCACTTTTCTTTCTCCATCCACTGATCTTTACTCAGATTCATTCCTTTGAAGCCCACACAAATGTATTCCACCAAAATCATTAACATATCCATCACACTGCCCGTGTCCTCACCAAACCATACTTTCAACCACCTGCATGCAAAACTGGTACATCCTTTGCAATCATATACAAACCATACATGACTCAGACAACCCCTCACTTGCCAAGAGTTTATAGCACACACTCTTTGGTCAAGGATTACATAATAAAAACCAATACCTCAATTACTCATAATAAAAGGCCACAAACATTATTGTTGCATTTTGAAGTGATGGAAAAAGACATCATCACATTTTACATTTACTTGCAACACATGATTTACAAATCGTGGCCATAACAAGGTAATATCTAAAAAAACCATCTTTTACTTAATAAAGTAAATGGGTCATCTTAATATGATGGATTTTCTTGTGCAATATCCTCAATGACTAGATCCTTCATCGGTGATTTTTTGGCCTGAAGTGTCTAGCATGCAGGTTTCTGATGTTCATCCTTGTTGGAATGATTCTTCCTCTTCCAGATTTTTCGTATCATCTTGGAACGCTTTCTCTTAATGTGCCTCTAATAAGTGTCAATGGATCCTTCACTATTACAGGAATGTCATGAGGTGTCATCATCATCTGCCATTGGTGGGTTGCTGGCTGTTTTGGAGCATTCCCCAACTTCCTTTCTGACATATCAAGTCCTGCATGACGAGGCAATTCCTCTACTTTGATGGAGTTCATGATGCCCTGGCCATTAACGCTGAGGCCCTTCTCTGATACCCCATTTTCTTCAACAATTTGGATTCGATACTTGTTTTAAGTTTTTCAAAAGCAGCGAAATCATCATCAAGAAAGGTACTTGAAATCGAAGACTCACTTTTTACCTCAAGTTGGTTATGTTGTAGCCTTTCCAAGGCTTCATCCTTGGCTTGCAACTGGCGTACCAACCTTTTTTTCTCCTTTTCTGCTTCATGTAAGAGTCTCCATAGCTCAATATTCTCTACTTGAATGCTTTTATTGATCGCCTCAAGTTCCTGGAGCCATGCGCATTGGTTGTTGTTTTCATATTTGGTACAATATCTATTGAAACTTTTGTTTCATCACCCAAATTGGAACCCAAATTGATGGGTCCATCTGTTGTGATCCCAAGAGTTGCAATTTTCCTTTCATCACCAGAATATGACCCCAAGTCAATTGGTCTACCTCATGCAAATCCCGCAAATGTGAGCTTCTCGTCTTCCTCTGATTCATACTCGTGATATTGTTGCATGGTGGCAGTTGTATTTTTCCTCTCCCTTCTGTCTTTCTTCTTAGGTCTCAGCTCAGGGTGTAGTTTCCAACAATTCTCTTCTTCATGTCCCTCTTTCTCACAATGTTTACAAGAGGCGTTTTCCTCTCTTCTCTTGGTTATTGCGGCTCCTCTTGGGTGGTCATTTTTTTCATGTGTCCCCCTTCTTTCAAGATGCATGGGTTTCACACTAGCCTCATCGATAGTAACGAATTGAAACAATAGTAATGAATTCCTTATGTAACTGTGTAAACAATTGATATACTTAGTTACAATCTCTAGGGAATCTAATGGAATGCTCAAATTCAATGCTTGTTTTCTAAATTCTTCGATGAAGTTTTTCACCTTTTAACCCCTGCCTTGCCTTAGGTGTTGCCATTCCATTAATTCCCTTTGTTTATATCCCAAAGGGTAAAACTAGTTCTTCAATGCAAAAAAAAAAATTGACCATGAGGAGGGAAGGTTGCCCACATTTTTGTTGCCTTGCAATCTACCCTCCCAGAAAATGAGAGCGGTGCCACTCAGTTAAAGGGATGCCAACTGGATCTTTGCCTCACCTTCCTTGATTTGTTGAATTCGGCAGTAGACCTCAATTTGCCTAATCCAATTGTTGAACTTTTTTGCATTACATTCTCCAACATACATAGGCAAGTCAAACTTTACATCTAGTTTAAGGAATGGTTTTTGTTGACTATGTTGGACCTGCCAACATTGAGGGGATCTCCTTGATATGAAGTCCCAACCAGACCTCACACTGTTTTGTGTAGGAGTGCCATCCAGTATGATGTCCCGATTTCCATTATCTTAAATGTTTTCCTTAGCTCTTGCTTGTCAGCATGAGAGAGTGGTATGCTTTGTCTTCGAACAATGAGGTTATCGTGCTTGGTAAGTGCTAGTGTTACTTTTGTCAAGGTTCTTTCTCAGTAGAGAGAGAGGGTGGCGGTGAGTCTCTAGTCAGAATGGAGGAAGTCCCAACTCTATCAGAGACACACAATAAAACAGGACATTCACAACTTCCAGAGGATCAATCCACACGGATGTGACAATCACAACACATAAGGAAAGATAGCACCTACAACACCCAGTGGAACAGTCTGTGTGAGTGCGACGGTCATTATAACAAGTTTACATGAAAAGTTTTGTGTGATATCCGGGGAGTTAACCAACATAGGTAGGACAACGTTAACAACTTATGCAACACATTTTCATAAATATATGTATTAGAATAGCTGAATGAGTTCAATTGTTTAATGTAGGTTAAAGTAACATGTATTACAAGTGTTCAAGATTAATCTTACAAATAGTTACAACACGTGTGAAAACGTGTTAGACTGTTATCAGGCTTTTGAATTAAGAGAAAGTTCCAAGACGTATCGATAAACCATATATCACTAACCCCGTGGGTGGGGCGTTGGAGCCACTACTCACTCCTCACAGAAAAAATTACAGACTCTCAAGGCTATGTGGGAGGAGCCAAAGTGAAAAGTACTTTGCATGTACAAATGAAGGGGTATTTATAGCCAAGGGTGAAACTAGCCCTTGTGACTATTCGACTTTCCTCATGACTATTTGAATTTCATGAATTTTTAGATTACATGACTCTTCATATTACAAGTGGGTCTCTTGGACTTCCACGTTACACTACATTGATTGACAATAGTATGGCGCACAGTAGTGATGTGGCCGAAATGACTCATGACACAACTCAACATGACAGTGCTGGTATGTTCATGTTGTTGCTCATGTGCATGTTGAGTTGTAGTGCTATTGAGTGATGGATTTCCTCTTGGTATTAGATAAACAATTACTTTCAAATAATAGTGCTTAAATTTTTAAATTTATTCCAAAACTATTTTAATATATAATTTTATATCAAATAAAATCATATTATAATATATACTTTTATGTAATTATCAATTAATTTTTTAATTATCAAATTCTAATTGTGATTTGACTTTTTATTATATTATAAAACTTATATAAACGTTAAATATAGATTAATTTGTGTAATTATCTACTTATTGTTTAATTATCAAAATTTAATTGTCATTTTGTTTTATTATATTATAAAACTATATAAAACTTAAATACAGATTCAAAATTTAATCCTATTAAAATATTTATAAAATAATTAAATCTTATTTTTATGATTTTTCATAAATGTTTAAAATATGTCCATTACCATTCTTCTGTTAGTTTTCTATCCTTCTCCTGACAGCTTTCTAATCAAAAGTTTATTAATCAACAATCAATAATGCTAGGATCCATTTCTTTCCTAGATAAGTATGTGATTATAAAAAACCTCTTGGATCCATTCCTTTTATTAGATAAATGTGTGATTATAAATACCCTCTTTGATTAATCAACGACCAATAATGCTTGGATTCATTCTTTTTATAGATAAGTATGCGATTATAAATTCCCTCTTTCATTACTCAACGATCAATAATGCTGGGATCCATTCCTTTTATAAATAAATAAGTATGTGATTATAAAAATTCTCTGTTGTATAACCTGAATTACTCATGTTTTTATGATGAATAATAAACAGCTTATAAGTATAGTTAATAATATTAAAATGATATATATAATATTTAAAAGAATTTAATTTATTTTTAAATAGTTAAATATTTGCTAATTATAAAAATACAATTTAGGTATTTTATCAATAAAATTGAAGAGGAGTAATTTGATTAATTTCATTTCTAATACTAAATTAAAAATTGCAAATCATTAAAAACAATGTGTCTTAATTTTTAAGAATCATTTAAGCACTTTATTGAATGTTTTCTGAATATTTGAGTCTCGCAAGCATATATATTCTTTTAAATAATTTAGCCACACAAAATACCTATAATAACTATGGAATACTCCTATTTTTTAATCCCTCTTCTTCTAATTATTTAGGCATATTTAATCTATTTTTTTTAAGTAAAATGTGATAATTATTACATAAATTTAAGTAAAATGTGATAATTATACTTATGTAATAATTGATTGAGTATGGAAAAGTAATGATTAATTGATTATCTATTATTTTAGTTAACAAAATATCAATATCATTAACAATTAGATAATTTGGTAATTTGGGTGTGGGGTTTTCTCAAGAATATGATGGTCCTAAATGTAGTAATGGGGTCATCAATAGTGTGTGATTTCACAATAGTGTGCACACAATCTGGGCATTTAGCATGGGTCAAGTTGCCAACTAGGATGCTAATCAGTTTCCATCTTGACATGGTTGATGAATGCACACATTCTTAGATTCTTAGGAACATGCATGTGTTATAGGAGGGACACATCTTTTTAGGAATAGACATGCATTCCTAGTGAGATTGGTTATTTATGCATCTATGAATCATTTTTTACCATATTGGGAGTGCAAGACACACTTTTTAGAGATATTCAGCAATTTGGTTGATTCTTGAAAAACCTCTAGTGCCAAATCAACACCATACATTATATTTGGAGTCCAAGTAAGAATTCTATTATTATTTTTATTTTTTTAATTTGTCTTAAAAAAAAAAAAAGACCCAAAATAATATTCTAAACACAATAGCTATATTTAGTTGTATGAAAATTAATTAATATGGAACTTAATCAAAGCCTAAACCAATCATCATCAAACCAAAATTCAGAATAATGAAACCTGGACCAAGAACCAAGAAATTCAAATGATGAAATTGATGCATCATTGGCTACATTGAAGTCACCGACCAAGATCTCCAAAATACCATAGTATAGTTGTAATTATCTCTCGCAAGTTCATTAAACTCAATTTTATCATCCATCCCTAATACCCAAAGCCAGTTAACCAATATTTCTAATTATAGGTCTATAATGTATGAAAATTATAGGATTTGTCTAAACCTAAAGAAACAATTAGAGACCTCAACATAGCTAAACAATATTTGTTGTCTTTTTTCATTGCCCCAAGAAACAACCAACCTTTATTAGTTAATAAAAAACATATTTGTATGGACAGGTGCACCTACCAACCATTTTAAGTCTTTTGTTTTCATTTATTAATTGAAATATTATAAATGTATATGCAGGATCCATCACTTCCTTAGTTCTCCACTTTTGACCTTTCATGTCATTCACTACCATCCATTACTCGCCCACCAAGTATACATCATTATTGTCACATTTCCTTGATGTTTTTTCTAACTTACTTCAATTGGGGAAATCCCATCATTCGTACAACCCATGGGTGTTCATCATCACCCTCCTGCATAACCATCACCATCTCATCCACCTATATAAGCTTCATCTATAGGCCACCCAACAAGGTCCCTATTTTGACTCTAATTATTCCATTCCTGGTGGTTTTCCAAGATAACTCCCATGTAGTTCCATGACTAGTAGTCCATGATAGTAGCTTAGTGGAGGCAATAGTAGATGTTCTATCTAAGTCGCTTATGTAGCTAATTACACCACCCACTAGTGAATCTCCATCAGTGGGTGAGACATTCCTAGTGATATCATCCATCAGTTATATTTTCCCCTATGATGACTTGAATTGATTCTAGGAATTTTTTGTTTAAATATTTTTATTTCATTCATGTGATTATTGGAGTGTGATGTAGTACAGAATTGGGGAACGTGGAGGAGGATAGTTCCCTCAAGATTAATTATATCATCTTCAATGATTTTCCTAGACTTGAATCATAAGGTATTTGTTTTTAAGTATGTAACTTATTGTGGAAAGAAATCTAATGAGAATGTTGTTTCTTCGTTGGAGTCCCAAGAGAGTCGAAGCATGCCCTAAAAAAATTTCGAGCTCCTTCTTCTAGTAAGAGGATAAAGATCAATTTCTAGTATGCAAATGATGGTGGTGAAGCTAGAACTAGTCAATGAGTGACAAATGAGTTCCATTTTCTATATACAACACCATATGTTATATGATCATATATATGCATGAAATTTCCTTTATATATCAAAGCTATTTTCTATATTCATCACCATATTCCATACATACATGTTTAGGAAACATGTTTCATTATGTATATCAAGCAGATTGTGCCATTTTATTAAAAAAGTAAATTTGAGACAATTTTGAGAGAGAGAGAGAGAGCAATTCATGACAGACATACCATGAATTGAAGTGTTTTTTTATTTGATACTGTAGTGTTATATGTTGCACATAATATTGTCACTGATGACAAACAATATCATTGATGTGAAAGGGGATTACTAAGGAAGAAACAATATTTCAAGGAAGTAGTATGATAGCATGATATATTGCATGCTCTCATCAAGTGAAGTCAAAGAGGTTTGAATTCTATTGATTTTTTATCATAATAATCTAGTGAATCTAGGGATGGTTTGCTTCAATATTCCTCTATGAAACATTGCCAACAATATATCCCACTTGAAAGAAACCTCCTAGTTGAGAAGTTATGGTCATTTGAAGTTGATAGGCACAAAAATACTAAATTGGTTAAATAAAGAGAATCTTCAGGGAAGATCTATGGATCTGTGGAGAAATCCATGGAAGATATCACTTAGGCATGCACATTGTTTAATATATTAAATTTTGGCCATCTTTGTCACATCTAGCCATCAAAATTCTAATGTACGTGTTGATGGGTACGAATGTACCAACAAGAACTAGGGGGTTTCCCCCATGTGGAGTCCTAATTAAACCTTGTGCCATTTAGGATAGGAGCCCCATACTGTATGTGGGCCTATCTTCCACCATGGATGTTTTCACTCTTGATTGTAAAATGAAAAAGGGCCAGAGTGAGAGAAATAATGAAATGCGAAGACAATGAAACAAAATCAGCCCAAAATTGAGAAACTACAAAAAGAGGTACAACCAAGTCACAACAACAATAAGAAAGAGTATGCCATGAGAAAGATCAGTGAGCCAAATCCCAATATGACATACGTGAACAAGAACATACCAGAGGTTAATTGCAAATTAGTTCAGAATAGATCACTAACATGGCAAGAAATAGGTAAGCACATATTCGAAATAATACATAATACAACAACTATGAATCAATCCATAACATATTCTGTATATGAAATCACACATACAAGTACAATGAACATATTAGACAACCAATACAAGCACCATGAGTGAGCATGGGAAACGGTGTCAAACATGAAGAACATCTTATTAATGCTACCGCAAATTCAAGTACATATCTTGAAATTTTTAAAAACCAAATAATGGAGCATGGGTTGCTCATATTATTTCCCAATGCAAAACCCTAGCCTACTTGCAGCTCACTCTACTAGCCACCAAGAGTTGAGTGCCTCTAGATCTCAAGCACAAATCAGTTGTCTAATCCTAGCCTAAAATAAAGTGCTAAAGTCCCTCTCAAAAGAGCCATGAGGATATACTTATAGGAGTCAAGAGGATGACCTTTCATTTACCCTAATGTCTCTTGACCTTCCTCACTATTATCTCATGCTCAATGACTATTACATGCCTAATTCATCTCATCCTAGCTGTTGGGATTTAATGGGAAATAATTACATTGTAATCATGGAGAACTTATGAGGAGAATAAAGAATTCGTTGGAAACTCTAATGCATGTTTTCAATGTTGTTCAATAGAAACAATGATTCATACAAGTTGATGAATAGAATGGTGATGCTCATTTTCTTGCTAATACATATGTCATTAATGTTGGTATAGTTCCTTGAGTAACATGGTGGGGTTGGTTTGCTTGTTCGAAAAAACCTTAGTTGCGTAGCTTCTTGCAAGAAACCCTACCTTTCTTCATGCAAATCTTCTACCTACACAAAGATGACACTAGTCATGCACACCTTTAAAACAATAACATTAAAAGGCATAATTAATTGACTGAAAGAACTAAAATAATTAGACCCCTGTAAATTCCCCTATTGTGCAACGTTATCGTCAGAGAAAGTGGCCTTTGCAGGGTCCTTCTAGGCTTCCAATCATTGTCTAGCAACTTTGAGACTCAACTTTTGCTGCTACTGGAGGTGTCCTCTTGTTATTTGAACTATTTCTCTGAACCTTCTTTCAACAGTGGCCAAAAATGATATGAATTGTTCATACATAGGCCACCAACTAAAATCCCTGGCAAGGTCCCTTTTCCTTCCATTTATTCATTTAAAAAGAGGGCTTATGTAAACTGGATCCCTAGGTATTAACCTCGATTGGAGTCGACCTTGAGGTGCATGAGTATTTTTTGTTCACTTTGTGTGCTTCATGATAAGTTGGTTGCATATGAGGTTTCTAGACACGTTGCATCTCAAAAGAGAACACACTTTAAGGTTCCCCTTTTGCGATTTTGCAACCTTAAGGTAATAGAGTGTAAAGAGAGGTCGTGCAGTCACATTTTAGTGTGAGTCACTATTATCAATAGGTACTAATCCTGCAATATTCTACCCCAAACTTGCATGTGATTTCATGTGTGTCATTTCCTTAGTTCCTTTGCATCCCTTGAATGAAATTTGGCCCATCACACCCCTGAAACATATGCTTCCAGTGTAGCATTTGATAACCTATTAAAGGCATGGGTTTACTAGTATAACTAAGAGACGCCATTGCAACTTAATTTTCCCTTTGAACCCATGTCTTAGCACAATTTACTGGGCATGAACACCATTTCCACTGCATGTTCCTCATTATGTCATTATGTTGCTTAACATATCATAGTGCTTACAACCAACTTAAGATGATATATGGTTGCTTCATATATGTGTTAACAGATCTTGTGCACCAAGTCTCCTATCGATCCCTCCCATGTATCCTTCGAATAATTTCAAACCAGTGTAATAATTCAATTTATATTTATTACACATCGTGGTCATTCCTTATGGACATTGTGACTATAAGGTTTCAAATGTCAGCGTAGCATTAGGTCCGGGGTTCCAAGGTAGCATTGAGTTCTTTTGATAACGTGTGTTGTTTTTCCTAGATGCTGAATTTCACTAACTTCCATTATGAATGGAAAGACGCCAGAATTATGTGATTTTTAATGGCAAAGATGTCGGCTTGTGCTTTGGCAATGCCCTATGCGCTAGCCATGCGAGAGGATTCATTTTTTGGGAGCATGGAGTGCATGCTTAGGGAAATGGTAACATTGTCAGACTACTAAGGCTGCTCCTAGTTCCATGTTAAATTGCTTGGTTTGGGTATTCATTCAAAGCCAAATTTGAAATGGTGTTTCTCCCTGGTTAAATCACAATGCCCACTATTCGATGCTTGAGTAGGTCACATTTTCCAACTGTGATTTATAGGTGTGAGGTATGATTTTAACAAGGTCACCAAGTCACCTAATAGGAAAGATTGCATGGAACATTACCTACACCAAGTGCGACTATGTGACTTGGCCACTTGGGAATAGGTCGTAGAGTCGCAAAACAAAATGGGTTGCAGTTACTGGGCATATTGCTAGAAAATAATTACAACCTAGCAAACTAACATTACGGTTAAGATCGCATCAAAGGTTTGCAGCATGCGATTGTAACCTAGTGGCACTTTTCTATTACCGGTTACATTTTCCATATGATCTCCCCACCATATCGGCACATAAATTACAATATCCATCTTACATCAAATCTGGTTACCATCTCGAATATATTCCTCCTCTTTTCATCTTAATAAAAACCTTTGTTCCTCAGACTCCAAAATAGTCCCTTAATTATAGGCCCAAAACTAACATCATGGTCATTTCCTCTTCATAATCAACATGCCTCGATGCCAAAGATCTCAATCTATGGTGTTGGTTCTGTCCTCTTCACTGCTGCTAAAAGGGATCTGGAACTGCACCTGTTACTCATGCCATTACCTATATATCCTACTCTCAACTGCGCTAACAATCCTTTACTCTCTACTCTTGTTGTCTTACGATTATTTAATGTATCACTCATTTGTATGAAAACACCAAAATAATGCGACCCAGAGGATAGTCTAATAAGTGACAGGGTCCTTGAGTTATTTTTTCAATGCATCATGTTGTTGCTTATACGCTCAACAACTCATGCATTTGTCACCACTTTATGCTTCTTCATTGAAGCATGGTTTTATGCACAACATGATTTTGTCCAATACGTTGCATATACATAATTACAACACTTTGATCTTCAATGCCTGGCTCGTTTGATGCATCTGATGTGTGTTCAACGTGTTTTTAATAGGTTAAGAAAACATGGTCTCAATTCTTCTAACACTATTCTAATAGTTCTGTGATCCTCAACCAATTTTTCTCATCGTAGAGTTAAATCAACAATGTCTTTTAATAATTACAGTAATAACACCTTTCCCTTGGCACATATTTCTTGGCAATGCGTTGAGATCTCCATTTTGGAGTGTTTTCTTGTGCACAACTGCCAATGCAATCCGAAGTATTATTCTTGAAATGTGCATCTCACTTTCAACATTGACACCTAAGTGTGCCTTTTCATGAGACTTTGTATTTTGTTCTCCTAAAACACGAGTGCTTTGATAACATCTCTTTCCCCATAGAATGATAACATATTCCCTTTTCCTTAGTGGGCTTTCTGCATGCTACTATTCTTAGTGCCCTTCTTCCCTCTTATCTTATGATTCGTTCCATGAAAGCCCAAACCTATGGTGATTAAAAGGACCTACAATGTCCAATTGCAAGAGCGTAAGAACTTATAAGTTAATTCTAATACAAATATAATTAATTATTAATTTAAATGACTTTAAATAATTGGAATATAATGTTTTGATTATTTTGAAATGAAAGAGCAAGCTTTAGACATACAAAAAAGAGCAAAGGTCTTGGAAGACATAATTTGATTATCCTTAATTAAAATAGGTCTGAAAATAATTGTAGTATAGGCCTTTAGGTGACTTTGCAAACAACAATAGTTCAAGTATTCAAATGTTTTCTTGAAAAGATAATCATGCCAAGTATAATATAAAACTTTAGCAACCTAGTCTTTCATGCAGAGATTTCCTCTTGAAAAAATTAAACAATTGTGCATGTGAATATGAAAAGGTATAACGATGTTACCAAGACAATTGACAATAAGCTTAAAATTTGTGGGGTGCAAAGAAGATAATGCAAATCTAGAGAGGAGTATCGAGCCAATTGTGACTTGGTCCTTCAATAAAGGTCCTAGGAGCTTAGGGTTTGGAAAAGGTTTAAGAAAATGGAAATTACCCTAATGTGCTCACACTTATAAAGACCAAGATGTGGCATGATTAAACACAAAAAACTTGCCAATATTTCGTAATACATCCCATGAAACTAAGGACCTACAAATGGAAAAGAAGATCCCAATTTGATGGGGATGGTGATGAAACCATGATATTTTAAATGAGATGTTAAACTGCATAGGATGTGAGCAATATGCATTATGTGGGCATAAGTAGCAATAGGGTTTTAGGATAATTGAGGCATTGGAAAATTGACCAATTTAGAGCATGATCACAACCTTAAAGGCCTGAGGTGAGTGGAGGGGGGTCCCAAAATTTGAATGTCCAAAATTTTAGGCATTGTTCTAGTACCTACAACAATTGGCAAGCCACTGGTAGAATCCAGCATCTTTGGTTGTGTCCTTACATCATTTACTATGTTTGATGTGGCAAGGAAGTATTGAACCAGGTACTATGGGCACTCCTATGGTTGTTTGACCATTTTCAGGCATGCTCTTCCCATGTGTCTCAGCTGGGTCCTCCTAGTCATTAAGCACAACATCAAAAGTTCACACACACTAGTAGTTAATAATGATGCAAAGAAAAAATTCGAGGGCTTATTGTATTCATAATTTTAAAATAGGTTTTTGGTGCTTCTCCATTGCCAACAGGCCTTGAAAGTACCCCAGTGGAGTCACTTCAATAAATCACAAATGTCGCTCAGCTTCTAGTGAGCCTGGTCAATACCCCGGCGGAGTTGTTGTATCATCTCTCTGTGTAGTAAGACTTTCTCAATCCTTTACCCTTTATTTAATTTAATTTTATTTCATGTGAAAATTAGCACTTATTATTGGGTGTTTATTATGCTAGGGTGGATGAGGGATCCTGACTTATTTTACTGGAAAGAGAGGTTGTTTCTTGTTTTGACAGAAATTGAAAAATATTATGATTTAGGTTTTCTCTCATTACTTGTTTACACGTCACATCTCCAATTGATAGGTGAACAATGAACACATACCAAAAAATATCCAATACCAAGCTAGAAACAAAATTCAAGTTACACATAGAGGTCATTTGAACTAATTACGGTTCCCCACAAGTACCTGCTCGTATTCCTTGTTCATGAGATAGATCAATAGGAGACATGTTTTGGACACAATTTCAATTACTAATTCTATGAGAGGTTTCCTTTTAGAGAAACCATTACAATTGCACGCAACTATTAGGGTTAGGGTATCAACATTAGAGTAAGGTGATCGAGGAGCTTTTCTAGGGTTTCATCATATGCAAAGAGGCTAAAGTAGTCCTTGTAAGGATTGAGCATGTGCAAACAGGTGTAAGAAAGCTAATCATAGCACCAAAGGCTCGAAGGACTCCAGATTTGTGAAGGCTCATTCAATGGCATGCAACATAGAGAATAATGCAACGCTAAGTCAACATCTAGTGTATGTTATGCAAGAAGAGAAATGCATGATGTAATGCAGCAAGTAGGGAAATGATGTAATTCAAGAAAACAAGTCAGTGCAATGCAATGTCTATGCAAGAAAGAATCAACTAACTTCAACCAAGAGTGCCACGTCATGCTTATGAAGAGAATGTAACACAAAAGATGATTGCATGCTTAAATTACTAATTTCATGCAACAAACCAACTTCCTATGATAACGAAACATGACAAAGAATACCTAAACCTTAGCCATAAAAGCAAACTCTAATTAAAAAAACCCTAATAAAAAAAAACCTAAATAGGCTAAACCCTAAAACCCTAATTTAACCAGAGAAGAGGTAGGCTCATGTGAAATCAAACTTCCAATGCAGCCATCATAGCAGCTCCCGACATGCAAAGAAAAATATGTCAGCGATTAGAACCGGCATAAAGAGTCATGCAAAGACCAAAATGTTCACCTGTGAGACATGCACGATAGCAAGAAGGTCATGTCTACTTATAGAAAAATGTGTCAAAAAGTATTTTTCAAGCGAAGCTGTAATATTGTCCTGGTAAATATAATTATAAATGTGAAATCCATGATCATCCATCCATGAGACACATTCATCCATGCTCAACCCTAAATTCAATGCAAGTGAAGCAAGATGTGGCCTAATTGCAGAGGAATTTTCCAGATAAGATCATTCAAGACATTCAACAATCCTATCATGATATTGAGGATCATTAGCTTGTTGACTTTGAAAAGATGGTTATTGGCAAGGTGCAATTGAGATACCACAAGATTCAAGCGTAGAAACCCTAATTTTGGAAACCCTAATTGAATTTGTCTGTGGATTTTTTGAGGACGTGAGGACTTGAAATAACCATCAGAAAGTGGTGAGGTGCAATATCCAAGGTTTTTTACTTATAGACGCATCAGAATTACATGTAACAGAGCCTATTAACTAGGGAACTTAACATCACATAAAACAGTGTGGAAATAATAAGATAACCATGAAACCATGACACAAAAATTTGATTACGGAGTTTGCCCAATTTGGACTACATCTCTAGGCCCTACTCAATAGTGGGGAGGCCTTCATTCATTAAGTGGCATAAAAAAATATAAAGTATAAGCAACATTCATTTACAATCCTTATACCTCCAAGCTAGAAGATGGACAAAGAATGGAGAGCCTAGCTTTAGAAATCGATAGTACGACTGAAATTATGGTGAAAAATCATGCCGAATTGCTTATCTGAACACCTAATTTGGAGAAATGAAGCTTTTGCACCCTCTCAGAACCTCCCTGTTGCTCAAGACGAGGTTTATGCCTACTGCCAAGTCAAGTTACTGTTGTACACATTGATTTCTGAACTACTCTGCCAGTCTCCCCTATTTTTCTTTTGTGATTAGTCCAATATATATACTTGATCGGCTAAATCCTCAATCCTGGAAGTTCCTAACAAATGACAAGTATAGTAGTCTAGCAGTTTTCCACACCGAGGATCTTAGGCCTTCAATAGTATGCAGTAGCAAACCTATCATTCATGGAGAAACTTTTTAATGACACATCATTCACATAGCATCTTCGTTTTTGGTTGGTGGATCGACATGACCTTTATGACAAGCGATGAGTGAAAGGCGATAAGCATGTACTCGTCGAGAATTTTCAATAGCAATATAATATATATATCAGATCTGAAAACCCCATCGCAAATCACAATTGACAGAACTAGGGTGGTACTATTATCGGGATACTACGTTGTGTAATGTGCGATTTGCGATTTATCGCATCACACTCTAGCTTGCTACGGGGCCAATTCTTTAACATCGACCTGACTCTGATATGCGATTTGTGAAATGCGGGGTCAATGGCGGCCTGCCACTTAGTGCTTCCCCATTCATTGGAGAGTCCTGCCATGTCATCTTCTCCTACCACTTGTCCAAGTTAAACCTGAACTTTGACTTGCTCTAACTTCTTCATATGAGCTCGGATTCGAGTGGCATTTGCATCATTGGAATCAGGATCACAAGCACTTCGATCTGATGCTAAGTTTATCCAGATTATGTCACTTTGAGTTTTGAGACTTATTACCATGCCAGTGGTACCTTTTAGAGATCCACTTGGATCAATCCTCCCCACTAAGAGCTTTTGGACCGCCAAAATCCTTTTCAGTCAATTGGCAAGTGAGGAAATTGTTCCCCCACTTTTCTTTCTCCATCCACTGATCTTTACTCAGATTCATTCCTTTGAAGCCCACACAAATGTATTCCACCAAAATCATTAACATATCCATCACACTGCCCGTGTCCTCACCAAACCATACTTTCAACCACCTGCATGCAAAACTGGTACATCCTTTGCAATCATATACAAACCATACATGACTCAGACAACCCCTCACTTGCCAAGAGTTTATAGCACACACTCTTTGGTCAAGGATTACATAATAAAAACCAATACCTCAATTACTCATAATAAAAGGCCACAAACATTATTGTTGCATTTTGAAGTGATGGAAAAAGACATCATCACATTTTACATTTACTTGCAACACATGATTTACAAATCGTGGCCATAACAAGGTAATATCTAAAAAAACCATCTTTTACTTAATAAAGTAAATGGGTCATCTTAATATGATGGATTTTCTTGTGCAATATCCTCAATGACTAGATCCTTCATCGGTGATTTTTTGGCCTGAAGTGTCTAGCATGCAGGTTTCTGATGTTCATCCTTGTTGGAATGATTCTTCCTCTTCCAGATTTTTCGTATCATCTTGGAACGCTTTCTCTTAATGTGCCTCTAATAAGTGTCAATGGATCCTTCACTATTACAGGAATGTCATGAGGTGTCATCATCATCTGCCATTGGTGGGTTGCTGGCTGTTTTGGAGCATTCCCCAACTTCCTTTCTGACATATCAAGTCCTGCATGACGAGGCAATTCCTCTACTTTGATGGAGTTCATGATGCCCTGGCCATTAACGCTGAGGCCCTTCTCTGATACCCCATTTTCTTCAACAATTTGGATTCGATACTTGTTTTAAGTTTTTCAAAAGCAGCGAAATCATCATCAAGAAAGGTACTTGAAATCGAAGACTCACTTTTTACCTCAAGTTGGTTATGTTGTAGCCTTTCCAAGGCTTCATCCTTGGCTTGCAACTGGCGTACCAACCTTTTTTTCTCCTTTTCTGCTTCATGTAAGAGTCTCCATAGCTCAATATTCTCTACTTGAATGCTTTTATTGATCGCCTCAAGTTCCTGGAGCCATGCGCATTGGTTGTTGTTTTCATATTTGGTACAATATCTATTGAAACTTTTGTTTCATCACCCAAATTGGAACCCAAATTGATGGGTCCATCTGTTGTGATCCCAAGAGTTGCAATTTTCCTTTCATCACCAGAATATGACCCCAAGTCAATTGGTCTACCTCATGCAAATCCCGCAGATGTGAGCTTCTCGTCTTCCTCTGATTCATACTCGTGATATTGTTGCATGGTGGCAGTTGTATTTTTCCTCTCCCTTCTGTCTTTCTTCTTAGGTCTCAGCTCAGGGTGTAGTTTCCAACAATTCTCTTCTTCATGTCCCTCTTTCTCACAATGTTTACAAGAGGCGTTTTCCTCTCTTCTCTTGGTTATTGCGGCTCCTCTTGGGTGGTCATTTTTTTCATGTGTCCCCCTTCTTTCAAGATGCATGGGTTTCACACTAGCCTCATCGATAGTAACGAATTGAAACAATAGTAATGAATTCCTTATGTAACTGTGTAAACAATTGATATACTTAGTTACAATCTCTAGGGAATCTAATGGAATGCTCAAATTCAATGCTTGTTTTCTAAATTCTTCGATGAAGTTTTTCACCTTTTAACCCCTGCCTTGCCTTAGGTGTTGCCATTCCATTAATTCCCTTTGTTTATATCCCAAAGGGTAAAACTAGTTCTTCAATGCAAAAAAAAAAAAAAAAAAAAAAAAAAAAAAATTGACCATGAGGAGGGAAGGTTGCCCACATTTTTGTTGCCTTGCAATCTACCCTCCCAGAAAATGAGAGCGGTGCCACTCAGTTAAAGGGATGCCAACTGGATCTTTGCCTCACCTTCCTTGATTTGTTGAATTCGGCAGTAGACCTCAATTTGCCTAATCCAATTGTTGAACTTTTTTGCATTACATTCTCCAACATACATAGGCAAGTCAAACTTTACATCTAGTTTAAGGAATGGTTTTTGTTGACTATGTTGGACCTGCCAACATTGAGGGGATCTCCTTGATATGAAGTCCCAACCAGACCTCACACTGTTTTGTGTAGGAGTGCCATCCAGTATGATGTCCCGATTTCCATTATCTTAAATGTTTTCCTTAGCTCTTGCTTGTCAGCATGAGAGAGTGGTATGCTTTGTCTTCGAACAATGAGGTTATCGTGCTTGGTAAGTGCTAGTGTTACTTTTGTCAAGGTTCTTTCTCAGTAGAGAGAGAGGGTGGCGGTGAGTCTCTAGTCAGAATGGAGGAAGTCCCAACTCTATCAGAGACACACAATAAAACAGGACATTCACAACTTCCAGAGGATCAATCCACACGGATGTGACAATCACAACACATAAGGAAAGATAGCACCTACAACACCCAGTGGAACAGTCTGTGTGAGTGCGACGGTCATTATAACAAGTTTACATGAAAAGTTTTGTGTGATATCCGGGGAGTTAACCAACATAGGTAGGACAACGTTAACAACTTATGCAACACATTTTCATAAATATATGTATTAGAATAGCTGAATGAGTTCAATTGTTTAATGTAGGTTAAAGTAACATGTATTACAAGTGTTCAAGATTAATCTTACAAATAGTTACAACACGTGTGAAAACGTGTTAGACTGTTATCAGGCTTTTGAATTAAGAGAAAGTTCCAAGACGTATCGATAAACCATATATCACTAACCCCGTGGGTGGGGCGTTGGAGCCACTACTCACTCCTCACAGAAAAAATTACAGACTCTCAAGGCTATGTGGGAGGAGCCAAAGTGAAAAGTACTTTGCATGTACAAATGAAGGGGTATTTATAGCCAAGGGTGAAACTAGCCCTTGTGACTATTCGACTTTCCTCATGACTATTTGAATTTCATGAATTTTTAGATTACATGACTCTTCATATTACAAGTGGGTCTCTTGGACTTCCACGTTACACTACATTGATTGACAATAGTATGGCGCACAGTAGTGATGTGGCCGAAATGACTCATGACACAACTCAACATGACAGTGCTGGTATGTTCATGTTGTTGCTCATGTGCATGTTGAGTTGTAGTGCTATTGAGTGATGGATTTCCTCTTGGTATATCATAGTTTCACCTCCACATGGCGAGGTGTGTGGAGTCTTCGATGGTCATTGGTGTTCACTTGATGTTGCATGTGCACATTACTTACTTACTTGTACTTTTGCATGCTTAACATGTTCGTCCGTTCGCGAAAAATTGTCCTCGCATGTTCGTCTGTTCACGAAGAATTCTCCTCGCATGCATCATTCATACACGAACATCTCCTCTTGCATGTACTCTCCTTATTCATCCCATTTTTCGTCACATCATGTTTGTTCATGTAGCTCTATCTGCAGTCACCCATGATGAGATGACATCAAATCCATAAACCTCCTTGTCCACCATGATGCATGATTGTTTGCTTTCAGACGCAGGTGATCGGGAGAGAGGAGAAGACTATGAAACTACGTGAGGCAAGTTGTAAGCTAGGATGCGAGCTCTGAGCACTACTGGTGAAAATTTCGCAAAGGTCACTGGGGGACTAAGATGGACAATCCAGATTAACAATGACTATCCGCAGGATCTAGCTTGGCTGGAGGGAAGATCTACGCAATTTTTGGAGGGAAGCAGTTCGAGCAGCAAAGGGCCTTGACAGCAAAAACTGTGCAATTCTTGGAGGGAGCTGGTTGTGGGCTTCAGGAGGCTTGGTAGCAAAAACTGTGCAATTCATGGAGGGAGTTGGTTGTGGGCTTCAGGAGGCTTGGCAGAAAAGACTGCGCAATTCCTGGAGGGATCTGGCAGCGGGCTGCGAGATGGCTTAGTAACAAAAACTGCACAATTCCTAGACAGAGATGGCAACGGGCTACAGCGTTGTTGGAGACAAAAATTGTGCAATTGCTAGGAGGCTAACCTTCTGAATACCTCTGTGTAGTTTATGAGTTGAGTGGGAGGTTGGGCTGCTGAGGGGATTGCTCAGAAATCTACGTAGTTTTTTGGGTGAGCAGTCAGATGACTAACAGGGTGGCTAGCTGGAAAAACTTTGCAATTCCTGGAGGAAGAAACGAATGGGAACTTGGTGTATTTCCAGGTTCTTTGAGCAATTTCCTCAGTCAGCGGAGCGGGCAGGATCTGCAACTTTTGCAAAAAAAATTAGGGGAGTGAGTCTCGGGGTCACTGCCTTGTAAAACTCTCTGGTTGACCAACAAGAGAGTTGGTTGTGTTGGAAAGAATACTGAGAGGGTGGTGAATCAGCATTATTAGATCAATAATTTTATTTCCCCAACATATTTTTATATGCTACTTCAGTGAAGTGAACTAGCATGTACATGCAACTGTGATTAAAGAAACCATCATATATCCAGAGAACTTGTGATTTAGACAATTTATCATGTGTTGATCTTAAACCAGTACATCAGTAACTTATTAGACAATGCAGTAAAAGTAGAATAAAGTATCACAAATAAGCAACACACATGAACACCAAGATTTAAGGTGGAAACCCAATGTGGGTGAGAACCACCTGCTGCTGTCATCTCTCTCTTCTTTTAATAATAAGAAAACATGTTTGCAATCTTGTACTAGTGCAGACTCATACCAGTAAATAGGCACCCACCTGCAGAAATCTACAACCTTCTCTTATTTTCCAACTTCTACTGGAAGGGAGTTGCAACCCCCTACCTCTTATACTAGCCAATATGATTACTAGTACGTAGGCACTGACCTACAGAAGGCTACGAACTTCTTTCTCCCTCTAGGGACCAAATTCCATGAATTTTCAGTCTGGATACTCCTGAATCACAACACCACAATCTGAAGGGCATGTTTCCTCCAATTTTCATATTGGACCCATCACAAACTTTTTAAACTTAAACTGCATCAACCACAATTCAGTTAATATGAACAATCATAGCATTGACACCAGAACACTGTGTTGAACCCAGAACCTTGCATCATCATTCAGAACTAGCTGTAACCTCAAAAATCATGCATTAGAATGTACACTACTTAGCTAAACCCAAACTATGTGTATACGCTACTTCCGTTAATCAAACCAGCGTATATCTTCAAAACTACTACAAACATAAACTTTTGAATCAAGCCTGTACCAACCAACAATATATTGAATATCTACCATCAACTTACAGAGCTTTACACAGGTAGTGACAGAGATCACTTACTCTCACTTATACAATCAATCAATCAAATACTAGCCTCCTTATGCATTTAGTTTTACATTTAGATCTAAGAAGAATTCATTGACATACAACAGTGAAACAGCAACACTGATCTGATAGATCTTTCGTCCTTGAACATCAAAATTTTTCTTTTACATATGCTACATGGAAGAGCTGAACCAGCGTGTATACACACCTTCATCAAAGTGAACCAGCGTACAGATCTACAAGTACTAACTTCAAAACTTCTCTACACCTCTGGACTTTAGAAAAACCTAGATCACGATATTTAAAGAATAAAACAGGTGTACATAATCAGATCTAGCCCAATATTAGATCATTCAATAATAATAAGTCATTATGATCTTGATCCATCATTAGATGTCATCCATCATCAAATTCTCAGGTGCATATTTAGTCTAGATCAAGCAAAGCATCAAAAACCCATAACATGTATATTTTCTTTTGATATGACACTTTACAAGATATTCATTACTTGCACCCTTAGCCCTTTTATCTTCTCCTCCTTATATACTTAGATCCTTTATCAATACCTTGGACCAAAACCACTTAGGACCAATACCTTGGACCAAATACCTAGGTTCAATACCTCGGACCAAATACCTCGAACCAAAATCTTGGTTTTCCAACATGTATGCGCTTTTCCTCCTATGGGAGTGCATGTATACGTATACACTCTTTTTGTTCTGTGGACCAGCGTGTATATGATGTTTTGACTAAGTGGACATGCTTATACTTCTTAAACTACTTTACATCAATCTTTTCCTTTACATTATTTATTCTGATCAGTAGAGCTAAGTTCCATCTTCCTGTTCTTCTGTACCAATGTCCTGTTACTTCTGAATAGACCTGTTACACTGTAATTTTCCATATTACTTTTGAAATGATTCCTTTGAACTGCCATGCATTCTGCCACATTTGATATTTCTCCTATAGATTCATCTAGTGATGTAGATTCATCTAGTTACGCTATACAAGTGAGTTGTTCTGTAATAAATGGGTTGCAATCAAGTACAACACATGTATCATAGTGACAACAATCTCCCCCTTTGGACTTGATGGCAACCATGTTGGTGTTGATTACTGCACGCTGTAGAAACTGTTAGAGGTAACAAGCAACACCAAAATACTCTCCCCCTTTTCCATCAAGGGCAAAGGGTCGACCAAGATATTCTCCCCCTTTGATATGAAGAATGTCATTTCTAAACATCTGAATATAACCATTGATCATGCTCCCCCTAGGCACATGCTGAATTCTCTGATTAGACTCCCTCTTTATGCATGTTCTGATATCATCGTACATGCTATGATGCACTAACTATCCATGCTCCCCCTGAGCACATGCAGAGTCTGCAAAAATATTTTCCAAAAGAATAACACGACTCTATAACTCAACTATGTGATTTTGACCTTCCTATCACCAATGACTCATACATACATCAATATCCCAATAAAGTGGGGATATACCAAATTTGACTCATCCACCCAACCAAGTGGGGATATACCAATTGTTTATACATGACAGAAATACAATAAATATTATATCACCTATCCCATGCAAAGTGTGGATACAAATTACATCATTTATCCAATAGGACTCATTCAAATGTATGAGAAGTCATATCACACCCTAGACTTTTACATGACTTAAGTAACAAATGGCATAAATATCTGAAGCCATGGCTGGACTCAGCAACCATAATGCCAACAATGCAAAATGCATGTGAAGGATAATTCTCCCCCTGAACCTATGCTACTTATGCATTGTCAGTCAGATAGGAATTAATGAACAAAACATATCGTTAGACTGTAATCATCAACATCAGATAGAACACCCATATTAGAGTCTGGCCCACTGTTTTCTTGTCAGAAAAACATATACGTTTATTCACCCATAGAAACCTACGTGTATACGCGACTATACTTCATGAAACATGCGTATAATAACCTTCCTCTGACTATACTTCATGAAAGATGCATATAATAACCTTCCTCTGAAACACTAGATTTAACAGCAGGATGATGCAGCAACTACTCCCAGCTTTTGTTTGAGATATTCAAATTTTTCTCTGTGTAGTGGTTTAGTGAATATATCAGCAACCTGTTCTTTGGGGCGAACATACTCCAATTTGACCTTTTTTTCAAGCACTTGTTCACATATAAAATGGTACTTGATGGGTATGTGCTTGGTCTTGGAGTGCATGACTGGATTCTTTGAAATATTGATGGCACTTGTATTATCACATAGAATGGAGATGGATGTAGTACATGTGATCTGAATGTCTTACAAAGTTTGCATCATCCAAAGTAGTTGTGTGCAACAATATGTAGCAACCACATATTTTGCTTCAGCTGTAGATAAAGCAATTGAACTTTGTTTCTTGTTGAACCAAGACACTAACCTCGGACCCATATAGAATGCACCGCCACTAATGATTTTTCTATCATCAACACTTCCTGCCCAATCTGCATCTGTATATACATGAAGAGTAAGATCTGCATCTCTAGGATACCATAGTCCAAAGTACTGAGTTCCTTGAAGATATTTGAGAATTCTTTTGACTACCTAAAGGTGTGATTCCTTTGGATTTGCTTGGAATCTTCCAACTATTCCTACTGCATGCATGATGTTAGGTCGGGTACCTGTTAGATAAAGCAGACTGCCAATCATGGATCTGTAAGCTGGCTGATGTATTACTGCTAATTCATCATTTGAGCTGAGACTACATCCTGTTACCATTGGGGTACATACAGGTTTAGAATCTTCCATACCATAATTTTTCAATATTTGTTTGAGATATTTGGTTTGTGAAAGAAAAATACCATCTTTAGTTTGTTGAACTTGTAGACCAAGAAAATAGGTAAGTTCACCAAGCAAGGACATTTCAAATTCTTGCTACATTACTGAAGCAAAATTATGACTCATGGATTCTTCATTGCTACCAAAAATGATATCATCAACATAGAAAATAATAATTAGCAATTTATCAATTTCAATATTTGTATGTAGATTGCTATCTACAGAACCTTTTGTAAAACCTTACTGTTGTAGATATTTGTCAAGGCGGTAGTACTAGGCCCTTGGAGCCTGTTTCAGACCATAGAGAGCCTTTTTAATTCTGCATACAATTTTTGCATCATTTCTAAGAAGGTATCCTTCTAGTTGTTCAATATAAACTTCTTCTAAATCTCCATTAAGGAAGGCTGATTTTACGTCCATTTGGTATACTTTGAATTTTTGAAAGCTGGAAAGAGCAAGAAACATCCTTATGGCTTCAAGTCTGGCAACAGCTGCAAAAGTTTCTTCAAAATCTATACCTTCTTGTTCAACATACCCTTTACAAACAAGCATGGCCTTGTTTCTAATGACTTCTCCATTTTCATTCAACTTGTTCTTGAATATCCATTTAGTTCCTATAATATTTTTTATCATGAGGTCTAGGAACTAATTCCCAAGTATCATTCTTTTCAATTTACTCAAGTTCTTCATCCATGGCCTTGACCCAACATTCATCTTTGCATGCTTCATTTAAACTTTGAGGTTCAGTGGAGGATAGTAGTGATAGATAGCTTGAGGTCCCTGTAATAGTTCTTCTTGTCTGTGCAACTACCTCCTTTTCCCCTAAAATTTGAGTTTCTGGATGATTTTTCTGAACATACCTGGATGGAGTCTTTTCTTCTACCATTATATCTTCTTCTGGTTGTTCATTGGTTTCTTCTTCAACATAATTTTTATTTGATGTGGGAAAGTAATCCCCATCTTCCTTATTGTCATAATCTTCTATTGATTTTATTTGTTTTGGATTTTTCCATGTTTCATCAACTACAACATCAATTCTTTCAACAATTTTTCCAAGTCTTTTATTATAACATTTAAATCCTTTACTCATGGAAGAATAACCAAGAAGAATACCTTCATCTGCTCTGGGTTCAAACTTACCAAGTTTTTCATCAGTTCTTTTAATAAAACATTTGCTTCCAAAAACTTTAAAGTATTTTACAGTGGGAGTCTTACCATACCAAATTTCATGTGGAGTTTGACTGCTATTTACCGGAACATTTGATTTCTTGAGGATAGTCACAGGAGTGAATGCAGCTTCACCCCAAAATATTGCAAGAGTTCCAGATTCATCTAGCATAGCTCAAGCCATTTTTTGAACTATTTTGTTCATTCTTTCTACCACCATTTTTCTGAGGATTTCTTGCAGTGGAGAATTGCCTTTTTATTCCATGTTTTTCACAAAAGTCAAAGAATTCATCCGATATAAATTCCCCTCCTCAATCATATCTGACGCATTTGATTTTTCGATCTGATTCATTTTCAACCAAATCTTTGAAGGCTTGGAACTTTTCAAATGCTTCATCTTTATGCTTTAGAAGACCTATCCAAAACATTCTTGAAAAATCATCAATGAACAAAATAAAGTATTCTTCTCCACAAGGTGACTTTTCCCTTGTTGGTCCACATAAATCAGTATGGAAAAGTTCAAGAGGCTTACTAGCTCACCCTTCTTTTTCCACGAAGTGAACTCTCGTTTGCTTACCAATTTGACATGGTTTTCATATTGTATTTTTTGGGATGCTGATATTTGGAAAATCACAAACAATCTTGAGTCTACATGATTTTCTTTTTTGAGAAAAGCTTAGATTTCCCAATCTTTGATGCCACAACCAGTTTTCATCATTTTTTCTTAGATAGTACTATTTTTGTCCTCTTTTGAGTATGTATAAGTTGTTTGTAGAACTTGTACCTTTGATCATGTCTCTCCTGTATCAAGCTCTTGAACAACATATCTGTTTGATCGAAACACCACTTCATTTCCTTGATCACACATTTGACTGACACTCAACAAATTATGCTTTAACCATCTACATACATAACATTTCTAGCTTTAACCTTTTCTTTCAGGAAAACAAAACCTTTACCTTTTATGACAGCTAGAGTGTCATTTCCAAATGAGACATTATTTTCCTTTTGTAAGGCATTATATGAGTGAAGTTTCTCTTTGTCACCTGTCATTTGTTTGGAGCATCCACTGTTGATGTACCATTGATTTTCTTGTCCTTCTGCATACAAGGCTATACCACATCTTTCTGTTTGAGATTATTTCCTTCTCCATATCTTTGGATTTAATGGTGTTTGCTCCTTTTGAGGTGTTTTCCAAAATTTGCTCCCGCATTCAGATTCTTCATGACTAGAGTTGTTACAGATTGAGCATTCTATTTCATTTTCAAGAGAATAAAATTTATTATAGTAACTTCTCTTGAACCCTGCTACATTCCTTTGATTTCTTTCTTTTCTACTCATGATGGTTTTGTAAGCAATGCATTAAGCAGCTTTGTGCCTAAAATTATGACATAAAAAACATTGCCCATTAAAGAAGTTTCTGCGACTATCAAATATATTTACCTATTGATTGTAGCTTCTATTGATATTCATATTTGGAGCAAATTGAGTATGATTTGCCTAAAGTTGGTTGTGTTTTCTATTAATATTCATCCTTGGACAAAATTGAGTATGATTTACCTGGTGATTAGGTTTATGACTTTGCTGACGATTGTCATATTGTTCACTGGTCTTTGTTGCATCAAGATAGCTTTTGGTGGAGGTTGACGACTTCTGTGATTGAGATGCTTCTTCAGTATATCCAAGACCTGTCTTTATCAGAGGAGAACACTGAAATTTGATAATTTCATTTAAAGTTTTTGATCCTTTAGCAAATCTAAGATTGAGAGATTTTGTTTTCTCAAGATCTTTTCTTAGACCCACAATTTCACATTCTAGTTTTTGATTGTGTTTTTATTTTTCATCAAGTTGGTATGTCAAGGTATCTATGATCATATTATTTTCTTCTAAACATATTTTGAGTTCATAGATTTCTTCATGAAAGTTTTCCTCTTCTAAAGCATCCAAGAAATTATCATCGTCATAAGCCATGAGAAGTCTATAATCACCACTATTAGGTAAACCATCACTATCCTCTTCTAAACTATCCCAAAAATCATCGCTATCATAAGCCATGAGAAGTCTATAATCTTGTCAAGTTTTATCTTCATCACTATTAGATAAACCGTTGCTATCTTCATGAGTATAGTAGCTCCTTTTATTCACAACCTGTTTCCTATTCCCTTTTGCATATTTATCTTTCTAAGGACAATTGGCAGCATAATGACTGACTCTGCCACAATCAAAGCATTTGAAAGGGACCTTACCTCTAAGCCTTTCAGAACCTCGTTGAAGCTTCTTGACAAAATTGACCTCATCCTCTTCTTCTAAAATGTGTCCTGATTCATTGTGTTCTTACTTTTCTTTTCCTTTTGCTCAAGCTTTAAATGCAGCTTCTCTCATATTTGATGGACCTCCTTTTCTCATCTCATAAGTAGTTAGGATTCTGTGAAGCTATGCCATAGTGATATTCTGCAGATCCTGTTTTTCTTCAATGGCAGACCCTTTTGATTCAAATTTAGTAGACAAGGATCTCAAAATTTTCTCAACTAAGGTAACTTCCTTTATTTCTTCACCCAGATTCTTAATACAATTAACAACCTTATCTATATGTAAGAAGTAACTAGCTATAATTTCATTACTATGCATCTTAAGAGTTTCATACTGAATTCTGAGAGTTTGAAGCTTAACACGTTTTACCTGAGAGTCTCCTTCGTAGCTCTGAATGATTTTGTCCCATATCACTTTGGCTGATTTGAGTTGCATGAATTTGACAAACTCTGATTGTGACAAACTTCCCAATAAAGAATTGACAGCTTTGGCATTGGTTTCATATTTCTTTTTACCTACTGCATCTGTAGGAATTGATGTATATCCTCCTTCTAAATTTCCCAGACATTTGTTCCAAGAGATTGTAGATAGGCTGTGGTTCTTATTTTCCATTAAAGAAAGTTGCTCCCATCGAATATTGGCGGTCTGATGGATCCCATGCTTTCGTAATTATTCATCTTGATGGATCTCCCTTCAAGTGATCAAGCTTCTTCTGAAGGACCTGCTCTGTTCAATGAAGTGAACTAGCGTGTACATGCAACTATGATTAAAGAAACTAGCGTATATCCAAAGAACTTGTGATTTAGATAATTTATCATGTGTTGATCTTAAACCAGTACATCAGTAACTTATTAGAAAGTGCAGTAAAAGTAGAGTAAAGCATCACACATAAGAAACACACATGAACACCAAGATTTAAGGTGGAAACCCAATGTGGGTGAAAACCACTTGCTGCTGTCATCTCTGTCTTCTTTTAATAAGAAAATATGTTTACAATCTTATACTGGTGTAGACTCATACCAGTACTTATGCACCCACCTGCAGAAGGCTACAATCTTCTCATTTTCCATCTTCTACTGGAAGGGAGATGCAACCCCCTACCTCTTGTACTAGCCAATATGATTGCTAGTACGTAGGCACCAACCTATAGAAGGCTACGACCTTCTTTCTCCCTCGAGGGACCACGTTTCATGAATTTTCAGATTGGATACTCCTGGATCACAACACCACAATCTGAAGGCAACGTTTCATCTAATTTTCATACTGCATCCATCACAAACTTTTTAAATTTAAACTGCATCAACCACCATTTAGTTAATATGAACAATCAGATCACTGACACCAGAACATTGTGTTGAACCGAGTACCCTGCGTCATCATTCAGAACCAGATGTAACCTCAAAAATCATGCATTAGAGTTTATACACTACTTGGTTGAACCCAAACTACGTGTATACACTACTTTTGTTAATCAAACCTGCATATATCTTCAAAACTACTGTAAACATAAACTTTTGAATCAAGTTTGTACCAACCAGCAATATATTGAATATCTATTGTCAACTTACAAAGCTTTACACAAGCAGCGACAGAGATCACTTATTCTCACTTATACAATCAATCAATCAAATACCAACCTCCTTATGCATTTAGTTTTATATTCAGATCTAAGAAGACTTCATTGACAGACAACAGTAAAACAATAGCATTGATCTGATATCATCCTTGAACATCAAGCTTTTTCTTTTGCATACGTTATTGGAAGAGTTGAACTAGCATGTATACGCACCTTCATCAAAGCGAACCAGCATACAGATCTTCAAATACTTACTTCAAAACTTCGCTGCACGTCCAGACTTCAGACAAACCCAGATCATGATATTTAAAGAATAAAACAGGTGTACATAATCAGATCAATAATAATAATTCATTATGATCTTGATCCATCATTAGATCTCATCCATCATCAAATTCTTAGGTGCATATTTAGTCTAGATCAAGCAAAGCATCATAAATCCACAACATGTATATTTTCTTTTGATATCACACTTTATAAGATATTCATTACTTGTACCCTTAGCCCTTTTACCTTCTCCTCCTTATATACTTAGATCCTTTGTCAATACCTTGGACCAAATACCTCGAACCAAAACTTTGGTTTAACAACATGTACACGCTTTTCCTCCTATGGGAGTGTGTGTATATGTATACGCTCTTTTTGTTCTATGGACCAATGTGTATACACTATTTTGACTAAGTGGACCTGTGTAAACTTTTTAAACTGCTTTACATCAATCTTTTCTTTTACATTCTTTATTCTGATCAGTAGACCTAAGTTCCATCTTCCTATTCTTCTGTACCAATGTCTTGTTACTTCTGAATAGACCCATTACATTGTAATTTTCCATATCGATTCTAAAATGATTCCTTTGAACTTCCATGCATTCTTTCACATCTGATATTTCTCGTGTAGATTCATCTAGTTACCATATAAAAGTGAGTTGTTCTGCTATAAGTGGGTTGCCATCAAGTACAACACATGTATCATAGTGCCAACAGGTTGATCAGCTTGCGTGCAATGCATATTCAAATGGTTTGTTGGAAACTTATGTGTTGTTTTGGGTGACATTCGGGGGACTCAATTGCAGGGTGAAGGTCTGGTTTTTAGAGGGTGATAAGTCGTCAGAACTTCAACAAAAATGACTAAGTGTGTGAATGAGTAAATTTGTGTATACACAACCTTGCGAACACACACTCAACATAACTTGACAAAAAGACGCCCCAAACCATCAAGACAACATATGCTCAACATGACTAACCAACAATTCAAGCGACAAGTGTGACACTTGTGATAGATTGTTAAACGACTGCAACAATGCTTGCGCGACAGTGCATACAACTCTATGTGTGAGTGTGACAAATGTTTACATAGTGAATGCAACATACACACATGAAGTGAAGACCTTGTGCACGACCAGAACATGGTTGTCAGCATGACGTTGTGACCAACATGCAAAAAGTTTTCCATTGAATGGTCAAGCAAAGAGTGTGAAAGCACTCATCAAAAGCGCATGGGGTGAGTCATCGTGGTTGTAAAAATCAAGTAAAAACTCAAGGGAAGCTCTGAAATTAGATGCGGGCTAAAATTTTGGAGGGTGTTGTAGCTGCTACAACACTTGGAAACACACTGGTATGATTCCATATTTTATGTGTTTCGTTCATTGACATCATAGGGCCTTGGGTTTTCAAGGAGTATTGAATCATCATGTGGGTTACTTCAGCTTTCCCACTTACCCCATGGATAGCCATGGTTCACCTATTTCCAACACAGTCGAACACAACAAAATTTTGAGCTTGATCACAATGTTTCGAAATCAGGAAGGGTAGTTTGGCTCGCGAGTTAAAAAATTTCAGAGTACAAGTTTTCATCTTTGGTGTTGCTCTACTACCAACAAGCTTGGATAGTAACCTGGGGGAGTCACGCAGGAACACATGCATTTCTCCACTACTAGTGAGCCTGGTCAGTATGCCAGTGGAGTTGCATTCTTCACCTCTCTATGTAGGAGGCCTTTCTCTTCTTTCGCCTTTGTATTTTTTAATGATGATTATGCATAGGAACTTATTTATTTTTGGGGAAGAAGAGGGATCTTGACTTATTAAGAGCATAAGAGGTTATTCCTTTAGAGAATCATGTAAGAACTTTGACATAGGTTTTCTCATTTATATTTTCCCCTTCTCTGTTTCTACTAGTTGGATGAGCTTGATCACACAGACGAGAAGACTATGTGCATGCATGGGGTCTCCCAATGTGGACACAATCTCATGGTTGGACCCAAGCTTCCCTTGCAGACAACTCATATTTTCCATCGAGACTTCATTGGTTGAAGGTTATATCCAAGCATAGAGAAGATGGGCACAGGACTGGTCAAGTGTTGCAGTGTCACAAGTCTCTTTAGATCTTAGCCACATATTCATTCAAAATCTATAACTCAATAGAGGGCAACAATTATTTGTGGAAAACAAAAATAACACAGTACCAAACAACAAGTAGTAAGCATACCATGTACATGGCGTGGGGCGTGGCCTGGCCTACTGAAAATAGTGCTTGAGATCTTGGTTGTTGATAGGAAGGTTGTCAATCCTTCCATCAAGTGATTACAGATGGTATGTGTGTGGGCCAAGCTTCTCGTGGACTGTGTATGGACCAATCCACAGGGGCTGGAACTTTGTATGCTTGCCTTTGTCTTCATGGGGTTTATCCCATTTCAAGACTAAGTCACCAACATCGAAGTTAGCTTTCCCTATGGACTTCTTGTTGAACCATCTCTTGATACGGTTTTGGTGGAGTGTAAACTTTTCTTTTGCTTTCATCCTTTCTTCCTATAGTGTTTGAAGTGTATCCATCTTACGCTAAACTAGCATGCAAGTCTTGCCTTAGGATTCTTGAGACAACTGAAGCGCATGAAAGTAGATGTTGGGTGGTAGGATGGCTTTTTTACCATAGACCAGGAAGTACAGTGAAGTATTCAGAGAGGTTTTGGGTGTTACATGGTCAGCCCATAAATAATTCGTCAAGGTAGATTTCCATTTACGCTACTTAGAGTGAATGGTATTTTTGATTATGTAGATAAGGTTTTTGTTTGCTGATTCGGCAAGACCATTTCCCTACAGGTAGTAGTTAGATGAGTGTTTCTGCATAATACCATTTTGTAATGAAAAATCATAAATATTTAAAGATGAAAAGTACCTTGCATTATCAAACACAAGTGATACTAGAATGCCAAAGCATGAGATGATGTTCTATTGGAGGAAGCTAATGACCTCCTAGTCATTCACTTGCTTGAGTGAAACTGCTTTTGTCCACTGTGTGAAGTAATCAACTACTGTCAGAATGTAGTGGTGTTGTTTCGATGAATGTGGGAAATTTCTTCGATGATATCTGAGTCCCATTATTGGAAAAGTTTAGTCACTACAACTGGGTATAGTGGGGCTACTAACCTTTGTATTATGTCAGCAGATCGCTGACAGACCGGGCACTTGCGGGCGTAAATGTATACACCCTTGAATAATGTGGTCCAGTAGAAATCAGCTCGTATAACTTTGTGCACAGTGGTATTTCCTACGAAATGATCCCCGGCTGGTCCATTATACAGATCTTGAAAAACCTTCTTTGATTCATGTGCCTCCAGGCACTTCGGTAATATTCTGTTGTTGTGCATTTTGTAAAGCAATTCGTGCACCAACTGATAAGATAAAGCTTTGAGATGTAATTCCCTCTTCTGTCTAATGGAAAAATGAGAGGGTATGGTGCCCTGCTCAAGGTACTAAGTCACATCTATGTACCAAGAGTTTCTATTACAGTGGGTGGTGCTCACACTACATCATACATTTCAATTTCCTACTCCCAACCGATGAGCTCTTTTTCTTCCAACTGTGTGTGTACTTCCTTAGCTGCGAGTCTATAGACACCATGACCCTTGATAGTGTGATCTAGCTTGATGTCAAGATCATACTCTTGCAAGCCTGTCATCTAGTTCACATGTCATCCACCCAGATCTTGTTGTACAAGTAGTGAGCGCACTGCTGGGTGAGGCACATAGACTATGCAATGGTTTTTCAGCAAGTAGGGTCTAAAGTGTTTCACCACCTTGTATACTACATATGCTTGTTTATTAACGGTGGGGAATTTGAGTTCGGGTCCCTGCATTCTTGCGCTCATGAAGGAGATGGGGCATTCACGTTCATTTCATCCTTCTGAGTGAGTACTGTAGCGAGTGATTCATCGAAGGCGAAGGTGTATAGTAGGAAGTCTTTGTTGAAATTTGGGTTGTAGAGTGCAGGTGCTTCTATAATAGTCTACTTGATATGGTTGAATGTGTACTTTTCCCTCTTTCCCTAGTTGTAAATTGCATCCTTCTTGATCATGGCTTGCATTGGTTTGGCTATTTACGCATAATCCAAGATGAACTTCGAGAGGAAGTTTATCTTTCCCAAGAAGGACTACATAGCCTTCTTGTTGGCTAGGTGAGGGATCTGTGTGATAGTCCAAACCCAGTCTAGATCAACCTTCATCCCACTCTTAGCAATGATCTGTCTAAGGAGATTCCCCTTAGACACTAAAAATATTCTCTTTTTTGGATTCAAGAAAATCTCGTATTTCTGACATCACTCAAAAATTTTCTTCAGCCTGCATATGTGGTCTTCCCATTTTCACAAAAACATAGTTACATCATCGAGGTACACCACTACACTCTTTCCAATGAGTCCATGAGAAGCGATGTCCATGGCATGCTGAAAAGTCACACCTACATTCACAAGCCTGAATGGAATTTGTCTGTATGCGAACGTACCCCACTTGGTACGGAAGGTAGTTTTGAGTCTATCAGGTTCAGCTACCAGAACCTGATTATATCGTGAAAACTTGTCAACTAGAGAAAAATTTTGTCCCCGGATACTGTTTGTAAAATGTGCTCCATAGATGACATAGGGTAGTTTTCTTTGTCCAAGTCGTAGTTCATGTTCCAGAAATCAAAACACAAGAAGATTTTCCCATACATTTTGCGTACAAGAACAAGATATGAAACCCAGGTAGAATGACAAAATCTGTATATGATCTGTGCATACAACAACTTGGTGGAATCTTTCTATATGAGGGGTTCAAGCAACGAATGTACTTTCCTCATCTTCTATTGATATGGCTTGAGCCCTTCTTTGAACAGAATGATGTGTTGGATTATTCCTTTGTCGTAAGTTTTCAGATCATCATATGTCCATATGAACACATACCGGTATTGTTTTGAACAAGCGGACAAAGTCTTGTCTCTCCTACTGCATGTAGCATGTATCAAGATTGATGAACTTTGGATCTTGTTATGTTACTAAGTTGATCAATTCATGCATCATGGTAGAGTTGTGGGTTTTGTTGTTCCTCGACCCCTGAAAGCATTCTTGCAATTCACAGAGATTTTCCAAAGATTCCACACCCTTAGCGATGAGGTGGGATTTCTTGATATCTTCCTTGTTCTCATCTTTGTCTATCACTGCATCCTTGAAGGTATCAGTGTTGGCCATGAAATGCAGTATCTATTGATCATCATCAAATACGCGTAAGTTAGTTATGTTATCCAGGATAGATGGTCTATACAAAATTTCAACAGTAAATCTATCCCTAAACGGTGACATTCTAGAAGTTGCGTTTGCCAAAGCATTGGTAGCTACATTACACTTTCTTGGTACAACAGTGATATTTAATGCTTGGAAGTTAGAGATCAATTTCCATACCTCTTGCTAGTAACTTTTGAGATGATGTGATAAACAGTTAATGGTGTTACGTACTTTCCATACCACTATCTCCGAATCACCTACCACTTTGAGCATGACCACATTGAGTCTAATGGATTTCTACAAGCCCAACACGAGTGATTTGTAGTTAGCAATGTTGTTTGTGCACTCAAACCCCAAGCGATTAGAAATAAAATGTTTCCAATTGTTTGGGTCAATCAAGACACACTCGGCTCCTGATACATCATGTTTCTTTGATCTATCTAAATAAATGGTCCACAACCTTTCTGTACACTATTGCTACTGCTATCACTATTGCTACTGCTACAAATGTTACAATGTATTGTACATGCTTCATTTCCATCAGTTGGGCAAGGAAGGAGACCCAACTATGCATCTGGTGGGGTTGGGGTTGGTCGTGTGGTATAGCACCCCATCTTTGTTTCTAAGAGGCAGTTTCCAAACATGAGCTCTACGAAGGCCAAAAGTTCATTTTTTCCATTGATGGGAGTGACATTGTGCCTCATATATCTCTTGGATAACACCCAAATTTGATTTCTTTCTCCCTTGTCTGGAAACCACATGTGCGACCAGTCTGTAGGAAATTATTCGTTCAGCTTGCTGGAATAGTTTCTGCTAAGCAGTAAACCATACTCCTTTTATATGTCCACAACAACAATGTTTATGCATTGGTGAACTCGATCATCGTGATATTATCGAATAATCACATGTTGAATTTCACTAATGGCTGGTATGGATGTTCGATCAAGTTGGATGATCTGAGTGGATGTCTTGCTCCACTGCACATTGATCATTTTAGAAATGGAGAGCGGCATGATATTGGCTTCCACGCCAGACTCAACCAAATAGTTGTGAACATTACAGTTGAAGATTTTGAATGAAAGTAGGAATGGAGGGAAAACAGAGTTTTCTTCTTCCACATGGAGTGTGTTTTGCAAGTTGAAACTGATCTGGGAGGCATTCTTTCTCCCTTGCTAGTAGAGGCTACAATGTTCATTGATGTATGTCCCAGTGCACATAGCAGGATGTCCCGCTGACTCTGGATCTTAGCTAAATCAAACAAACTAATGTTTGCGCAAGTTTTCTTCATGTATTCCATAATGTGCTAATCTAAATAGGGTAGACTCACTGAGGTGTCTAAGGTAAGACTAGTATTCATGTTGTCCGGAGACGTGTTCTACAGTTTGTTTCTCATGGACGTACTATTATCTGTTGTTGTCTTCCTAGTCTTGCTTTGCGTTTTCTTATTTTGGAGGGCTAGTGGATCAACCTTCCTTAGAAGTTCAGGCTTTTGTTTCACTTTCCTAAGTGTAAGGGGAGCCAACTTACTTCTGAGATTGTAGCGATAATTCTACTTTTGGGGCTTCTTCTCGATTTTTTTCTTTTGTGCTATTTGCAAGCACTGATACATGTTTACCACATGTCTAGAACTTGATGCCTCATCAGGTGCAACATCTTTGTCATTGTCTATATCTCTCGGTTGTCACTGTGCACTACTTGCTACGTCAAGTTCACATTGCATACTGAGCCTACAACTCACTTCCAGTCTGAACAAGACCCTTCCACATGATCATCTTCATGAGATAAGAAAAATTCGTTGTTCACGCATTATTTGAGCTAGAACACTGAGCTTTGTGGAATTTTAGTTAGGAGATGATTAATGTCTAATGACATGCTTCCTTGTCTCTTTCTGGGCGGTCAGCTGCTAGCAGATGTGTCAATGGCTAGTTACTTGAGCTCAGACACTTTTGTTGTCAATTTTTTGACAAAACGAGTAAGGGTCTCAATGTCACTTGTTTCCTTGTCTTTACCCTTGCTCATTGCATCCTGGGGCTTTATTCTCCCACCTCTAGAGTCCTTCATTGGTTCATCATCCTTGATGACTCTAATCGCGTGCAAGTCCTTTTCAATAGTGATTTCCTCTTCATATTTTTCTAGCAGCGTTGGTTTCGAAGCTTGCTTAACGAATTGCATAATGTTAGTCGGTAGTGCGGACGTGTAGCAATCGACAATGATGGAGTCATGAGGTTTCGTATTCGCTATGAACTTATTCAATATCCATAGAAACCTTTGATTGAAATCTTTTACCTTTTCTTTCCCCACCACCTTCAGGCTTCCCAATTCTTTGAGTAACATGGCTAGGGTCTTGTCTCAACACAATTTTCCAGAAACATACGTTTGAACATACCCCAGTTCTATATGGAGTTGACAGGAAGGTTGTGATACCATGCAGTTGTGAGACCATCCAAGGTACATGGGAACAATCTACATGTAATGTCATTGTAGTGTACCTCAAGTGTCTGCAGTTGTAGGTAGAAGTTGTCTAAGTGATCTTCTGCCTTCACTGTGTTGTCAGGGTCAAACTTTGTCATCATCCTCTCCGACTGCTTTGGCATCTTGTGCAAAGCACCGAGGAGAGCCAATGGTCCCTGAGTCATCCATTCCAGATTTTGGTTAGCCATGTCTTCTTTCTCTTTGTCCTCCTCCTCTTCTTCAGAATCTGACAATTCCATCTCTGAGTCTATTGGTTCGTCTTCGCCTCTACCTCCTCCATTGTGTTCCCCTCTGCCTCATGTACTGGAGTGTGAGCCCAATATCACGAGGGTGTCTCGTTCTCCCTTTTGGAACACCGAAGTTTCCTCTTTGTTCTCAATAGCTTCTGCCAGACCTTCAAGAGTGGAAAGAGCTGCTTCTTCTACTAATGATACAACAACCCTTGTGGGAGTGATTTTAGGCTTTTGATGCATATGGAAGATTTGGTATTCCTAGGATCAGTATGACTTCTTTCGTGAAATGACATGTGATGGGACAGACATATAGAAGGTGTTGATACAAAGCTTCTTGTTCAGACTTGGTAGGTGAGGAGTAACCAACTGCAGAGGCGCACGTAGGTGAGAGGGAGTGTAAGTTACTTCCTTGACTAGATGATTGATGAGTGGGTGTGAGAGGACATTCAGCCATAAACAACTGTCGGCCCTCCTTCTAGTGCAAAAATTTTTGAAAGTGCTAGAATTGCCAACATTCAGGGAATCTCCTCGATATGAAGTCCCAACTAGACCTCACACCGTTTAGTGTAGGAGTCACATCCGGTATGATGGCCTGGTTTCCATTATCTTAAATTTTTTCCTTAGATCTTACTTGTCAGCACGAGAGAGTGGTTTTCTTTGTCTTCGAACAATGAGACTCATGTGGCTGGTGAGTGCTAGTGTTACTTGTGTCAAGGTTCTTTCACAGTAGACAAAGAGGGTGGGAGTGAGTCTCCAGTCGGAAGGGAGGAAGTCCCAACTCTATCAGAGACACACAACACAATAGGACACGCATAACTTGTAGAGGAGAAATCCACATGGATGCGACAGTCACAACCTGCAAGGAAAGATAGCACATACAACACCCAACAGGATAGTCCACACAAGTGCGACAGTCATTATAACAAGTTTACGTGAAAGGTTATCTCTAATATCCATGGAGGCAACCAACATGGGGAGGAAAACATTAACAACTTATGCAACACATTTTCATAAATATATGTATTAGAACGACTAAATGATTTCAATTGTTTAACACAAGTTAATGCAACATGTATTACAAGTGTTCAATATTAATCTTACAAAAATTTACAACACATGTGAAAACGTGATGGTTTGTTATCAGGCTTCTGAATTAAGTGAAAGTTCCAAGACACACCAATACACCATACAACACTAACCCCATAGGCAGGGCATTGGAGCCACTAATTATTCCTCGAAGAAAATATTATAGATTCTCAAGGCTATGTGGGAGGAGCCAAGGTGAAAAGTCCTTTGCATGTACAAATGAGGGGGTATTTATAGCCAAGGGTGAAACTAGCCCTTGTGACTGTTTGACTTCCCTCATGACTATTTAACTTTCATGACTTTTAAGATTACATGCCTCTTCATATTACAAGTGGGTCTCTTTGACTTAAACATTAAATTAAATTAATTAAAAATAGTATGGCCCACTGTAGTGAAATGGACAAAATGACTCATGACATGACTCGACATGATAGTGCTAGTATGTTCATGATGTTGTTGGTGTGCATGTCAAGTTGCAGTGCTGCTGAGTGATGAATGTCCTCTTGGTGTATCACAGCTTCACCTCCGTATGGTGAGGTGTGAGAAATCTTAGATGGTCATTTGTGTTCACTTGATGTTGCATGTGCACGTTTCTCACTTGCTTGTACTTTGGCATGCTTTAAATCCTCATCTGTTCGTGAAAAATTCTCCTCGCATGTTCGTTCATTCGTGAAGAATTCTCCTCACATGCATCGTTCATTCATTCATTTGAAAATGCATCCTTTTGCATGTACTCTCCTTATTCATCCCATCTATCATAGCATCATGTTTGTTCATGTACCTGTATCTGTAGTCACTCATAATGTGATGACATCAAATCCATAAACCTCCTAGTCTACCATGATACACGGTCACTTACTTTTGGATGCAGGTGACCAGGAGAGAGGACAAAGGTTGTGAAACTACACGAGGCAAGTTTCAAGCATGGATGTGATCTCCGGGCACTGTTTGTGAAAATTGTGCAGAGGTCACTGGGGGGCGGAGATGGACAATTTGGATCAATAGTGACTGTCTACGGGATCTGTCTCGGCTGGAGGGCATATCTACGCAATTTCTGGAGGGAAGCAGTTTAGGCAGTAGAGGACCTTGGCAACAATAATTGCACAATTCCTAGAGGGATCTAGCTATGAGCTTCAGGAGCCTTGGCAGAAAAAATTGTACAATTCTTGGAGGGAGCTAGCAGCAGGTTGCGGGATGAGTTGGCAGCAAAAACTGCCCAATTCCTGGAGGGAGCTAGCAACAGACTATGGGGTTGATAGAGACAAAAATTGCACAATTGTTGGGAGGATGACCTGCCGAACACCTCTGTGTAGTTTCTAAGTTGAGAAAGATGTTGGGTTGCTGAAGGGCTTGCTCAGAAATATGCGCAGTATTTTGGGTGAGCATCCAGCTAGCTCACAAGGTGGCTATCTGGAAAAACTACGCAATTGTTGGAGGGACATAGGGACAGGCACTTGGTGTCTATCTGGCCTTTTTTCACAATTTCCTTAGTTAGCAGAGTGGGCAGGTTCTACAGCTTCTGCGTAATTTTTTAGGGGAGTGATTCTTGACGCCATTGCCTAGTCAAACTCTCTAGTTAACCAATAGGAGGGTTTGTTGATCATCTTGTGGGAAACACATATTGAAATGGCTTGTTGGACCCTTCTGTGTGGTTCTAGGTGACACTCGGTGGAGTCGACTGCAGGGTGAAGGTCCGGCTATTAGAGGGTGATTAGTCATCAAACATTCAACAAAAATGACTAAGTGTGTGAGCGAGTGAATTTTTTCATACGTGACCTTGCGATCACACACTCAACAGAACTTGATGACAAGATGCCTCAAACCATCAAGACAACATGTGCTCAACATGACTAGCCTATGATGCGAGCAAAAAGCATAATGCTTGTGATAGATCATTGAACAACCGTGACGAGGCTTGCACGATAGTGCATACAACTCTGTGTGTGTGTGTGACGGATGTTTACATAGTGAACACAACATGTACACATGAAACAAAGGCCTTTTGCATGATCAGAACATGGTTGCAAGCATGACATTGTGACCAACATGCAAAATTTTTTTCGTTGAATGGTCAAGCGAAGAGGGTACAAGGAATCAACACGAGCCCACGGGGTGAGCCCGAGTGATTGCAAACATCAAGTAAAAACTCAAGGGAGGCTCCAAAATTGGATGCAAGCCAAAATTTTGGAGGGTGTTGCAGCTGCTACAACAGTTTATTAGATGTATGTCTATGACGTCTACGATAATGATGAGAATAAGAAGAAGAAATGTCACTAGAATATGGAGAGGGAGGGGGATCTTCTCCACCATCTCCATGATGTTCCCATCCATGATCACCTGCATCTTTCTTCTCATGCTGGAGGGCTTTCTCGTACTAGGAAAATAGTTTGTCTACTTCCTCTACCATATTTTAGAATACTTTGCGGTAATTATGTTCCTCTTCCCAACAAGCTTCTTCATCGACTATGTTTCTTCTTCTTTGTGCACGTCATGCTTCAGGATCAAAGGACTTAAGCTTTCCTTTTCCTTTTTGCAGCTTGTTCCGAGTTAGCATATACTCATGAAATTCACATCGACAAAGACCTACTCTAATACCAAACTTGATCCAAGAGATTTTACTTATAGATGTATCAGAATTACATGTAACAAATCTTATTAACTAGGGAGCTTAAAAGCACATAAAACAATGTGTAAATAACAAGATAATCATGAAACCATGACACAAATATGTGATTGCAAAGTTCGTCCAATTTGGACTACATCTCTGGGCCATGCTTAATAGTGGGGAGGCCCTCATTCATTAAGTGGCATAAAAAGAGATAAAGTACAAGAAACATTCATTTACAATCCTTACCTCCAAGCTAGAAGATGGATGAAGAATGGAGAGTCTAGCTTCAGAAATAGACAGTATCACTAAAATCGTGCATAACTGCCTATCTGAACACCTAATTCGGAGAAATGAAGATTCTACACCCTCTTAGAACCTCCTTGTTGGTCAAGGCGAGGTTCCAGCCTGCTACAAGGTCAGGTTATTGTTGTATGCACTGATTTCTAAACTATTGTGCCAGTCGCCCCCTTTTTTTTCTCTTATTAGTCCAATATATATACTTGATTGGGTAACTCCTCAATCTCGGAAGTTCCTAACAAATGAAAAGTATAGCGGGCAGGTGATTTTCCACAGTGAGTATCTTGAGCCTTGAATAGTACGCGGTAACAAACCTGTTAAACATGGTGAAACTTCTTAACTGCACATCAATCATATAGCATCGACATTTTCAGTCAGCAGACAGACTTGACCTTTGTGACAAGCAATGAGCGAAATGCAATAATGGCTGACCCGTTGGCAATTATCAACTGCAATATAACATATATCGGATTCAAAAACCCCATCGCAAATCATAATTGGCAGAAACTCAGTGGTAGTATTATCAGGGTATTGCGTTGTGTGATGTGCGATATGCGATATTGCAATCGCAACCTGATCCTTCTAGGGGTCGATTTTGTAATGTCGTTTACTTGCAATGTGTAATGTGTGATTTATCGCATCGCACTCCAGCTTGCTCTGCGGCTGATTCTTTACCGCCTTCCCTTTTGCGATGTGCGACCTGTAATTTATCGCATCACACTCTGGCTTACTCTCGAGTTGATTCTTTAATGCCAACCCACCTCCAATCTACAATTTGTGAAATCTAGGGCCAATGGCAACTTGCCACTTGGCGCAATTCGCTAAAGAGTACTCCCACGTCATCTTCTCCTGCCACCTGTCCAAGTCAACCCTGAACTTTCACTTGCTCTAAATTCTTCACATGAGCTTGGATTCAAGTGGCATTCACATCATTGGAATTAGGATGATGAGCACTTCGACCTGATGCTAAGTTTATCCAAATTATTCCACTTTGAATTTTGAGCCTTCTTACCATGCCACTGGTACTTTGTAGAGATCCACCTAGATCAGTGCCTCACCATATTGACAAACTTCTTAACTTTCAAATGGTAAGTCATCAAATATCGGTGGTTCCGTGAGAACAACAGGTGAATGCATATGGTCATCATTAGATGTGACATGATAACCATTAGTGAATATATTGGTGCTTTGATGAGATGTATGAACATTGACAAGTTGACATTTCAAAATATTAAATTCTCCAGATTTCTAAGAAGGAGGTCAACGAATCAAAAGAGTCTCATGAAAGATAGAAGTCGGGTGAGTGGATTGTAATACATCATCTTCTTGTATCTTATCACAATTTTCATTGCCTGGGAAACATTCAAAAATATTTTAGACGATGACCAACCTACTCTCTTCAACAAATAAATCAACGCACAGAGGTTGATGCATATCAGCTGACAGAGAATGGAAAAATGTACTCAGAGAAACACCACATGGAACAAAGGCTTTCCAAGATGAGCTTGCATCTGTCAAGATGATGATAAGAGGAGAGTGGGGCACGAAATCCCTATTTTTTCTTAGCTCAAGGGACTCATCAAGATTGTGAGAACCTGACATAACCATTAGTGGAAGCTAAAGTGCCTCAACTTCCTGATGGGTCCCCAAGCCTTCAAAAAGTGAATCATTAAATTCCAATGGCTTCGTAAGGTTAACAAATGGATGCAAATGAGAATAACAATATGAGTAAGCGAATATGTTTTCAATAGAATGGAAATCGTTGAGGCCACCAATTTGATCAGGTTGGGTATCTAACACATAAAGCTCTTCTTGGATTAAAAGTGAATATGAATCAATGAGAGAACCATCTTGAATTGGTCGAGATGTAAGGTCTTAGTCTTCACCTATTAAAGATATAGATGGAAGAGATCAGGAACAAGAGATTCAACATTCTCATAGTGTGATTATAAAAAAGCACCCTCATGTACATAATCGAAGTGAACACTAATAGGATAAATATTTGAATGATTTGTAGAAATCGCTGGTGTAGTAGACTCATGGAATAAATCAAGGTATAATGGATGAACACGTTCAGATGAAGGGGCACAAACTTCAACCAAATTTAGTTTAGAGATCAAACCCTGAACATCAATGTCAGTTTGAGAAAGAAATGATTCATCATGCATACTACGCTCTGTGGAATTGATTGCAACTTTAGTATTATCTGAGAGATGAAATAGGTTATGTTCGGGAAATGAACGTGGGAGAATAATATGATGAGACTTAGGGAAATATTCAAGAAGATGATAAACATGCTCATTTTGAACCTCGTCATCAAGGAAATATGCTAATTCAACTTGATCCTCGATTTGTCTAACTTCAATAGGATGTAGCTAAGGTTTGGGAGGAAAGCCACTTGATACATGCCCCTGCAAATGTCCTTCATCATCTAAATTGTTCACAGCTAAAATTTCATTAGGTAATGTATTTTAAGGAGGATGAGAAATTTCACATGTAGTAATTCCCTCCTAAGAGTATTGAGGCTTTTCCTGACTAACAGAAGTAGGTAAGACAATATTTGGGATAGGATCAGGTTAGTTTGTAACTTGCAAATTATCATGATGCTCATAAGAATTGGGATATATTTTTTATTGAAGGTGTTGCCGAGATACATAAACTAGACATCAAAATTTCTTACTCAAATACATCTAATCAATATCTCTCTCCAAGAATTCACAACAAATATGAACAAACCTAGTAGAAAAATATTTTAGGGATTCTACTAACATTATTTATCCTTTTAAAAACATCTTGAAATCCATACTTGTCAAAGGATTTTTGGAGCTTAGTAATGAGTTGCTTGAACGAGTGGATGGAAGTTGCTGGCAACATGTGGCACCATTGCTTGACGTGACCTTCAAGCATGAGGGTAAACAACATACCAATAACATCTTTGCAATGTTCCTATTAGAGTGACAGAGCTACAAAACTTGAAGCATGTGTCCAAATATCACTGTATGGCCCTCGCCATCAAACTTCCACTGTGACAAGTGATAGACTATTCCCACGAAGACCGCAAGATTAACGTTTTTTAAAAACAACCCAGAATAGAGATTTGGGACAGAGCTATTTACAGATATGAGACTAAAATTCAAGCTCCAATGGATCAACTTGTAATCTAGCCCTCCTTCTAGCACCATATCTGTTGACAAAATGGAATGTATTGCCAACAACTAAGGGTCTCCCTAGTGTGGAGTCTCAATTAGACCTCACACCATTTGGGATAGAAGCCCCATCTGATAGTGGGCTCAGCTACCACCATGGATGTTTTCGCTCTTGGATGTCAAATGAAAAGGGATCAATGTGAGAGAAATAATGAGAATCCCAGACAATGAAACAAAATCAACCCAAGATTGACAAATGAAAGAAAGAGGTACGAGGAATTCATAACAAAACTTAGAAAGAGTATGTCATGAGAAGGATCAGTGAGCGAAAACCTAATAAGACATACATGAACAAGAACATGCCAGAGGTTAATTGAAAATTAGTTCACAATAGATCATTGGCATGGTGAGAAATAGGTAAGGAGAGATTCGAAAGCAAACATACATGCAAAAACTATGAATCGGTCCATAACATATTCCAAATATCAAAGCACACATACTAGTATACTGAAAATAGCAGATGACCAATATAATAACCATGAGTAAGCACGGGAATTGGTGCCAAACATCAAGAATGTCTTATTAATGTTGCTGCAAATTCAACTACATAACTCGTAATTTGTCAAATCCCAACAGTGGAACATGAGTTGCTCATACTATTTCCCAATGAAAAGCCCTAGCCAAACTATAGCTCACTCTACTAGCTACCAAGAGCTTAGTGCCTCTAGATCTCTAGCACAAATCAACTATCTAATCCTATCCTAAACTCAAGTGCTAAAGCCCCTCTCAAATGAGGCATGAGGATATAGTTATAAGATTGGGTAGGATGAACTTTCACCTCCTCCCGTGACCTTTCATCTACCCTCATGACTCTTTACCTTCCTCACTATTCTCTCATTCTCAATTACTATTACATGCCTAATTCATCTCATCCTGGTTGCTAGCATTCTGACGGGAAATAATTACACTATAATCATAGAGAACTTGTGAGGAGAATAAAGAATTTGTGTGAAACTCTAATGCATGTTTCCAATGTTGTTCAATAAATAAAATGATTCATACAAGCCAATGAACAGAGTGGTGATGCTCATTTTCTATGTTGGATGTTCATTTTCCTACTAATACATCTTCCATTAAGGTTGTTGTAATTCCTTGAGTAGCCTAGTGGAGTCGGTTTTCTTGTTCACATAAACCTTAGTTGTGTAGCTTCTTGCAAGAAACCCTACCTTTATTCATGCAAATATTCTACTTGCATACAGATGACACTAGTCAGACACACCTTTAAAATAATAACATTAAAAGGCATAATCAATTGACTGAAAAGTAAATTAGTTGGACCCCTGTAAAGTCCCCTCTAGTGCAACAGTGTCGTGAGAGAAAGTTTCTTTTGCAGGGTATTTCTAGGCTTCCAATTATTATCCACCAACTTTGAGACTCAACGTTTGCTTCTACAGGAGGTGCTCTCTTGTTATTTGAACTATTTCTATGAACCTTCATCCAAGAGTGGCCCAAAATGATAGGAATTGGCCATACACATGCCACCAACAACAAACCCTAGCAAAGTCCCTTTTCCTTGAATTTACCCATCTAAAAGGAGGGCATATTTTAGGTGAACTGGATCCCTAGGTATTGACCTTGGTTGGAGTCGGCCTTGAGGTGCATGAGTATTAACGCTGACTTTGTGTGCTTCAGATAAGCTGGCTATATATGAGGTCTATAGAAAGGTCACATCTCAAAAGAGATCACACTTTAAGGTTCACCTTTTATGATTTTTCAACCTTAAAGTAACAAAGTGCAAGGAGGGACCATGTAATCACATTTTAGTGTAAATCAAATTTTAGTGTAAATCACACTTATCAATAGGTACTAAGCCTACAATCTGCTACCCAAACTTGCATGCAATTTTGTGTGTAATTTCCTTAGTGCCTTTGCATCCCTTGAATGAAATATTCTCATCACACCTGTAGAACACATGCTTCCAGTGAAAACATTTGATAACCTTTTAAAGCCATGGGTTTACGAGTATAACCAAGAGACACCACTGCATCTTAATTTTCCCTTTCAACCTGTGTCTTAGCACAATTGACTGGGTGCAAGCAACATTTCCATTACATGTTCCTCATTTTATCATTATGTTGCTTAAAGCTCATAGTGCTTACAACTAGCTTAAGATGATATATGGTTTCTTCATATATGTTTCAATAGAGCATGTGCACCAAGTCTCCTATCGATACCTACGATGCAACATTCAAATAATTTCAAACCCATGTCATAATTCAATTTATATTGATTACACATCATGGTCATTTCTTTTGTATTTCAAATATATACATAGCCTTAAAACTGGTGTTCCAGGGTAGCATTGAGTGGTTTTAATAACGTGAGTTATTTGTGCTTAATACTGAATTTGACTAGATGCCATTAAGAATGGGAATACGCCAAAATTATGTGATTTTCAGTGACAAAGATATCGACCTAGGATCTTGCAATGCCTTATTCACTAGCCATGTGAGAGGATTCTTTGTTTGGGATCATGGATTCCATGCTGAGGGCAATGGTAACATTGTCGGCCTACTAAGTTTTCTCTAAGCTCCATGATAAATTTCTTAGTATCGGTATTAATTCAATGAAAAATCTCAAATGGTGTTCCTCCCTAGTTAAACCACGACGCCCACTATCTGATTCCTGAGTAGGTCACATTTTCCAACTATGTTTTATAGGTGTGGGGTGTGATTTTAACAAGGTCACAAAGTCGCATAATAGGAGATCTTACATGGAACATTGGCTTTTCCAAGTGTGACTCTGCAACTTGGTGAGTTGGGAATAGGTCACAAAGTTGTGAAATAAAATTGGACGCATTTAGTGGGTGTATTGCTGTAAAATCAATGTGACCTAGTGACCTTAGAAGATGGTTAAGGTCACATTGAAGGATGGTAGCATGCAAATTATGACCTAGTCGCAATGTGCTATTTCAAGTTACATTTTCCATATGATGTTACCACCATGTTGTCACATAAAATTGAATATCTATTTTACATCAAATTCAGTTGCCAGTTCGAATATATTCCTCCTATTTTCATCAAAATAGAAGCCTATGTTCCTAAGACTCCAAAATAGTCAATTAATTATAGGCCCAACAAAAACATCGTCGTCATTTCCTCTTTAGAATCGATATGCTTCGATGCTAATGTTCTCAATACATGGTATCGTTTCTATCGTTTTTGTTGCTACTAAAAGGTATCTGGAACAAGAGTTGTTACTCATGTCATTACTTATATATCCTCCTCTCAATTGTGCTAACAATCCTTTGCTCTCTACCCTTTGTTGTCTTATGATTATTTAATGTATCGCTCCTTTGCATGAAAACGCCAAAATAATATGACCCATATGATAGTCTCATAAGTGATAGGTTCTGATGAGACCCAGAAATGGGTAATTATATGGGCTCATTTTGCCTCTTATTTCGACTTAATCCACCATTCTCATTAGTTTATTGCATGTTTTTTATTATATTTATGCTAATAGATTAAATTGGGTTAGTCATTATGCGAAAAAGTCTAATGTGTGCTTTATGCAGATTTTTTGTCAATTTTGAGACAAAATCAAAGGTTTAATGAGCATTTGGCAGCCAAATTCGAGGAAGAACAAGGGAGAGGATTTGTAGGAGGGTGTCCCCTTCATTTACGAACCTTTATCTCAAATTCCCCATCAGAAACTTGGAGCACAAGCAACCACATTGATGATTCCAAGGGGCAGTCGAGCAAGTCAAATAGGACTGTTGTTATCTTCAGTTCCAGGAAGTCGAGTTCCTTGATTTTAGGAGGACTGTTGGAGGTCCCCATTTGTGTAAATAAGAAGGCTTAGGGCCTCAGTTTTTTTAGTTAGATTTTAGCTATTGAACATTCTATTTTCACACTTTAATGTAGCTCTGCATTCAGCTCATTTTCAAGCTCTTTTTGTAGACAGTTTTGTGACGTGACTATTATTTTTTTATCAATAAAGATGAATTCAGCCTTGAACTAGAACTGATCTTTCTAAGAGGGTTGTAGCTCTTGGGGTTGGGCCCAACCCAATTGACCAATACCTCCTTCTTGTAATTATATGTATTTTTCTTGCATTCATGAAATAATTCCTGTTGTTTAGATTCAATCTTGCTTTGTTACTTAGGTTGTTTTTTATGATAAAACTAGTTGTTCTAGTTTCAATATTAATGAGGTAGTTTACTGCAATAATAGAAGAAGATTCACAAAAAGGCCACTAATCAGGCCTTGATCTCCTTTCTCACTGTATGGGACCATGAATTGAGGCCAAGGCGCTCTTGCTACCAAAAAAACATTGTTTTTGCTTTCTAATGCAATTGCCAGTGAGAGATTTTGAATTGGAGAAATTAATGTTAGTTGTATTTGCATGATTAAATATATTCTTGTTTAATTTCCATGAATTTCTTGCATCATTTCATGTCCATAAAATTATGTTTAGCACTTTTCTGGTTTTTAGGGCAGAATTAGGTTAAAATAGGTAAAACTTTGTTTTTTAATTCTCCTTGAATCAATTTTTAGAAGTAGGTGTGCATCTCACTTGAATACCATCACAGGTTATCATCATTTCATCACTAAACCTACTCCAGTCCATTTCTCAAGGTTTTCTCCACTCATTTGCCACACTTTCCCAAACAACCCTAATTTCTACATTTTTGTGCAAAATCACTTTCTTATCCTTTGAACCAATCCAACCATCTCTTTCATGTTTGATCTTCATTTACAGAGTCTTAGACCCTATAACATGCTCATCCAACCTTCATTTCCTTTTCCCCACCATTTTTCCACCTCCAAACCTTCAAAAATCACTTTCGACCTCTTCCTGTAGAACTTCCTGTAAAATTTCCTGTAGATTCCCTGCAGACTTCCTGTAGAAGTTCATGCAAACGATTTTTTGAAGTCCAATCGCAATGGAACACTTTAGAAGGGTGCTAGGGACTTCTTAGGACCCCTACACACCTTCCTTATCATCTACAAAAGTCAACTCCATCTCCCTTCACCATCAAACATCTGCACAGTCACAAATAGTTAAAACACGAACATAATAATTCTGCATAAAATTGTCCAAAAGTACAAAAAGATGGTTCGTCCACATTTTCCTTCAGAAGTAGCTTGAGTACATTTATTTTACCTTGACAGTAGTCCATGGCATCCATTTCAGTAGTTTCATTTATTTTTCTTGCAAAAGTAGGGTTAGTGGGTAAAACTAGGGTTTGCTAAGGTTTGCATTTCCTTTTAGTTTTCAACTTCTTCTTGCAAGTAGAATAACCTCCTTTGAGTTAGCTTTCTTCTGTCAGAGCTAAAATTTTCTTCTAAGAACTCATAGAAGTTGGCTTAAGCTCCTAGCAAACTTGTGCCATCTGATTAAGTGACCATCTGTAGTAAGAGCTAGTACTTGTGCATACAACACCATCGCTTCCAAGTTTGTTACGAACTACCAAGTTCATAAAAGTAAAGAAGGGAGCCCTAGGAGTTGCAACATTATTGTTGTAACACTAGAGCTCACCACCTCTTTTTGGCACCGTTTCTGGGGAAGCGTCAGAGTATTTTGTGATTATTGCTTTTCTTCTATTTTCTACTACAACATTATGCGAAATAGTTTATTTCAGCAAGAGTAGAGTAGTTGCTTCATTTCAATTCTGCAATTTCCTTTTTGCATAAGTAGATTAGACAATTTTTGCTTTCATTTCAATTCCACAATTTCATTTCAGCGAGCGTAAATTAGAAATTTCTTGCTTTCATTTCAATTCTGCAATTTCATTTTAGCAAGTGTAAATTAGACATTTCTTGCTTTCATTTCAATTCTGCAATTTCATTTTCGTAAGCGTAAATTAGACATTTCCTTCTTTCATTTCAATTCTGCAATTTCCATTTTAGCAAAATAGATTAGTCATTTCCTGCTTTCATTTCAATTCTGGAATTCCCATTCCAGCAAAGTAGATTAGGCATTTCCTTTCTTTCATTTCAATTCTACGATTTCATTTCAGCAAGTCCATTTTACTTTTGTAGGTACAAGTAGAAGAAAACAAAAATCGCTAAAAGATTTCCTTTCATGCCTCGTAGGAGTAGAGATAATTCAGAAAAAAAATTTCCCAACACTCCCACTACTTCACATAACCAACCTTCTCTCTTCTTCGATGGCTGTGATTAAGAAGAACCCTTAGGTGGACAACAAGTCATATTTGAAGAACCTATAGAGGAGAAGAAGAAGAAAACATTCCTCTGGAGCCAATGGCTGAAAACAGAAATGTTGGGAGAAATACCTTTTCTTCCAACTCATCTATTGAAGGTGAAATTGGAAACATGTGGGAAGACTTCAAGAGTAAGATGCGACAGATGCTTGCCATGAATATCAAAAGAAAACAAGAGGAAGCAGAGAGGGCTTTGGCCATTTTTTGTCCCAGGTGCACTAGAAAGCATCCTAGGAATGAATGTCCATTGCATTCCGTAGAAGTGTGTTTTGTCTGTGAAGAAGACCATCCTACAAATCAGTGCCTTTCCTTATCCGGAATCAAAGTTGCATATCAGAGGGCCAAAGAAGCACTGAACCACTCTATTTCATGAACCAAAGGAGGCCACATGGACCCAGAACATACCAACAGGGGATGCAAGGGACATCTCAAGCATACTACAACCCCAACGAAGTCACATTCATACCTTCTTGGGGCCCCCTGCTCATCCTTCTTGGTCTACACCCCCTCCTTGGTCATATCCTCCTCAATATCATGCTCAACTAGCTACTCATCCATTTCACCCATATGCTTAGCCTCAGTGGAATGCAGCTCATCAGGGGTTGAGGCCCCAGTACAACTCTCCTCCCACTCCTTTTCCTCCACCACCCGTTCAATCGCAACTAACGTCCTACTCCTCCAAGGAAACCCCAAATACCTACTCAACCGAACCTGAACTCGAATAACAGATAGGCCCAGGAAGTATATAGTGGGGAACCACCATTTCCAAACCCGGACATTGGAGTAGCTCAACCCAATTGCAAAGCTAAGGTACAACACTTCCAAACAACTCCTCTTGAGCTCAATGATATTCACCATAGCTCAGGAAGATTATTGCAAAAAAGAGATTATATTTTTATCATTGAAGGACTGCATCCAGCAGAAGAAGATGCAAAAGAGAAGGTCAAAGAACCATTGACTACACTTGATAAAGAAAAGACGATAGAATCAGAGATCGAGAGAACTCCCTCATGGCTACCATCAAATCCTCCATGTATTCAAGAGAAGAATCAACAAAAAGAAGAAGATATGAAGGTCATGGTAGAAGAAGACATGAAGAATGATCCAAATCAGTAGAAAAGAAAAGGACATCACAGATATATTCAAATATGGTTCCAAATGGTCACTAAGGTGCAGCATCACTCTCTTCCTCAACTATGCTTGATCCTTTCAAGTCAAATCATTTGGTCTCTGAAATCTGAATACGTGTCAAAGCATGCATTTCAAGCCTCCACATCATTTTTTCTATCATCTCGATGTGAAAATGGCTCCATTGGAAGTATTCTTATACTTGAAAAGGATTTTGTTTTTCAAGTAGGGTAAGGTAGAGAGAAAAAAAAAAAAAAAAAAGAGAAAAAAGAGAAAAATGAAAAAAATGAAAAATAAGAGAAAAATAAAAATCTAAGGTGAAAACCTCTACGGAAGCACCTAAGATTGGCTCATTGATTGAAAACCTCCATGAGGCGGTGAATGGATTGGAAAGAAGAGAAAAGAAAAATAGAATAATATCCCTGGGAGAAAACCTCCCTTGGAGGTGCCCAGGGCAGGAAATTAGGGTGAAAACCTCCTTGAGGCGCCCTAGTTGTTTTCAAAAAAAAGGAGAAAAAGAAAAAGAAAAACGAATTTCTAGTTGTATTGCAGGTCTGCAGGAGAACTTCAGGAAACAACAATAGGTGCCAAGAAAGCTCTGAAACCAATAATAGCACCTATCCTACCTTCCCTCACCCTTCTCCATCATTTTTTACATTCTTTCCACCTCACCGTGCTTCTTTTCTGAAAACTGTGTTTTCTATAAGAGGCTCCTGTAGAAATTACAGAGAGATAGAAATGGACTTCAAACACAGTTTGGGGAACAGGGAAGCTGCATAAACGGTTTATAAATCCCCCTACAATCTTCAAACCTCTCTCCCATCAATTCCAAGTATGCATTATAGCCCAAGCTCATTTTTTCTTACTATGCAAAAACTGCAGAATGCTCTGATACAAAAATACCTAGAGCAGAAATTTTTTTTTCCCTTACTTGAAAACCGTGCATCCATTTAAAAACTGTTTCATGGGGAGTTGTATAGGGATGATGGCAGCATGCCCAAGCAATTTTAGCCAATTCCAGTGCATGGTTTCCAAGAAATCAACCTCCATCACCTTCAACCATTTTTTCATTTTCTCCATATCCGTCCATCCATTTAAAAACTTGTTTTATGGGGAGATGCATATGGGTGATAGTAACATGCCCAAACAATTTCAGCCAATTCCAAAGCACAGTTTCCGAGAAATTGACCTCTGTCACCTTCAGCCATTTTCAGTTTTTCTCAAAATTTGTTCATCCATTGACCACAATTTTTCTATGGGAGGTGCATAATGATGATAGAAACATGCTAAAATTTTTTTAGGTCAATCAAGTCTATCTTTTGGGAGCTATGGACAAAACAAGTTGTTATCCTACAAAAATCTAGCATCAGCAACATGAGGGTGCAAATCTGAAAGTTGAAGCAGACTCCTGCAGCTTAGATCCAGCCAGAGGATACCTGCACAAGAAAAATAGCCACATATTAGCAACCAAACAAGCATGCATCCACTGAAACAAAGGCATGCAATAGAAGGAAAGGCCACAACACCTCATAGCAAACACATTCGACTTCCAGGTAAGTGATTAAACTCGTTCCTCAATTGCATGAATGTAATTTAAAAACTACATGGACAGTGAGATGGTTGTGATTAAATGAGATCGGTGGCTAGCTAACTGGCCACCCTCATTCAGTTCAAACAACACCTCATCCAGTTCTACAACACTTAGCCGGAAATCATACATCACACGTGTCTAGTCAACTCACAGGAAATCTAAAAAGACAGGTAGTGGTAGATGTTTTGATCTCCAGCATAGATAATGGGAAGTGATTATAGGCAGAAAGTGTAAAGTCTCATGATGGCAGTGTAGTAGGGACCAACAATCCAAATAATGCCAATGCACACTTTTGCTAGCTCACCATCAACGAAAATATTTCACATTAAACATAAGTACTTTGCGTCGAACTGATTCACCACCTTTGTTTCCATTTTGTCATCATCCCTACAGTTGCAACAAGCTCTATACCATGTCCATAGCCTCAAAACTATCATTCTCTGTCATTTTCTACTATTGGAATTCTACAGGGAGGCAAATGAGTAGCTCCACAGAGGAAAATTCAGGGTTTTATGTCAATTTCGAGCTTGAAAAGAGGTAGGCTCGAGAAACCTCTCTACATATGATATATTTATATAAGGTGGTGGATTAAAAACACAGTATTGAGTTGAAATAAGGAAAGTTAAGCTTGAAAGTCTGCCTGTATTTTTTTGATTTCTACACAGTCTTCCCGTTTTCTTCTCTACATTCAAAGTCTGTCTTCTTCTTCCTCACATTCTACTATAAAGAAAAAAGGATGCAACCATAGAAACCAACCTATGAAAAAATCGAATTTACAAGTCTATCTACTCTCTGAAGAAAAAAAAAACCCTGTGTTATTTATTCTTTGTTCTGTAAAAAAAATGATTTTTTCCAAAAACCGAGAATCAAATTCAGGTTAAAAATAGTGAAAAATGGGAGAAATTGCAAAATTGATGTGGTGAAAAAAAAGAACATGAGAAATTCCCTCTCTAGTTTCAGAAAGACAAACATCAACTATTCCTCTGTTTCTAGTTTTGAAAGTTGTTGCCTTCTTCATCACCTGAGCATTTTCAGAGGTCACTAAACACCATGCCAGGAGGTTTTATGAGAAATGAGCCTTTGAACTCCAACAAATTGCATGAGAACCTAGAACTGGTAGCCCTTTTCACCAGGGAAAACTTGATATCTTTCTTTGAGAGAATTCATGGATATGATGAGGAACTGATAGAATAATTTTTATTGTCTTTAAAACCTCATTCAAAAACCCATGCCACAGTTAGTTTCAAGGGTCTAACCATAGAACTTACACCAGAGTTTATCAACAGGATTACAAGCCTCCCACTTGGACTCCCCTGGAGCAAGACGAAAAACCATTAGGTCAAGTTGCCAAGAACACCTTCATAGCCTGAGAGATTTTTAGAAATTTAGCAAGGGAAGATGAGGAGGAAACAGGAAAAGAGAAAAAGACCAAAATAGAGAAAGAAGAACTTGAAACATAGGAGGAAATAAAAACAGAAGATGAGAAGGAAGAAGTTGAAATAGAGAAGAAAAAGAATAAAGCAAAGAAGACAGAAACTAAATAAGATGAGAAGAAAACTAAAACAGAGCTTGAGGAAGCAAAGCAAACAGAGGCAGAGCACACAAAAGAAGAGGAAAAGGAGGAAGAAGAAAGACAACAGTGGGAGGAGGTGGATAGAAAGGCAGAATTCCATGATAAAGAGGAGGATATCACATCAGAAGCATGGCATGTGAGGGAATCCATCAAAGCCATCAAGGATGAAGAGATAGATTAGCTGCTCAGAGGATGAGCAACACTTTCAGTAGGGGGTGATGATGAGCCCCAAAAATGGGTAATTATATGGGCTCATTTTGCCTCTTATTCGACTTAATCCACCATTCTCATTATTTTATTGCATGTTTTTTATTATATTTATTCTAATAGAGTGAATTGGGTTAGCCATTAGGCCAAAAAGTCTAATGTGTGCTTTATGCAGATTTTTGGTCAATTTTGAGACAAAATCAAAGGCTTAATGGGCATTTGGCAGCCAAATTTGAGGAAGAACAAGGGAGAGGATTTGTAGGAGCGTTTCCCATTCATTTATAAACCCTCACCTTGAATTCTCCATCAGAAACTCAGAGAAAAAGTAGCCACATTGATGATTCCAAGGGGCAGCCGAGCAAGTCAAGTAGGACTATTGTTATCTTCAGTTCCAGGAAGCCGAATTCCTTGATTTTAGGAGGACTGTTGAAGGTCCCCATTTGTATAAATAAGAATGCTTGGGGCCTAAGTTTTTTTAGTTAGATTTTAGCTATTGAACAATCTATTTTCACACTTTAGTGTATCTCTGCATTTAGCTCATTTTCGAGCTCTTTTTGTAGACAGTTTTGTGATGTGACTATTATTTTTTTATCAATGAAGATGAATTCAGCCCTGAACCAGAACTGATATTTCTAAGGGGGTTGTAGCTCTTGGGGTTGGGCCTAATCCAAGTGCCCAGTACCTCCTTCTTGTATTTATATGTGTTTTTCTTGCATTCATGAAATAATTCCCGTTGTTTAGATTCAATCTTGCTTTCTTACCTAGGTTGTTTATGATGATTAGACCATTTGTTCTAGTTTCAAGATTAATGAGGTAGTTTGCTACAATAATAGAAGAAGATTCAAAAAAGGCCACCAATCAGGCCTTGATCTCCTTTCTCCCTCTGTGGGACCATGAATTGAGACCAAGGCACTCTTACTGCCACCAAAACACTGCTTTTTCTTTCCAATGCAATTGCTAGTGAGAAATTTTGAGTTGGAGAAATTAATGTTAGTTGTATTTGCATGATTAGATCTGTTCTTGTTCAATTTCCATGGTTTTCTTGCATCATTTACTGGCCATAAAATTATGTTCAACACTTTTCTGGTTTTTAGGGCTAAATTAGGTTAAAATAGGTAAAACTCTATTTTTTAATTCTCCTTGAATCAATTTTTAGAAGTAGGTGTGCATCTCACTTGAATACCATCCCAGATTATCATCCTTTCATCACCCAACCTACTCCAATCCATTTCTCAAGGTTTTCTCCACTCATTCGCCACACTTTCCCAAAGAGCCCTAATTTCTACGTTTTGTGCAAAATCGCTTTCTTATCCTTTGAACCAATCCAACCATATTCTTCATGTTTAATCTTCATTGACAGAGTCCTAGACCCTATAACACCCTCATCCAATTTTCATTTCCTTTTCCCCACCATTTTTCCACCTCCAAACCTTCAAAAATCACTTTCGGCCTCTTCTTGTAGAACTTCCTGTAGATCCCCTGCAAACTCCCTGTAGAAGTTCATGCGAGTGATTTTTCGAAGTCTGATCACAATCGAACCCTCCAGAAGGGTGTTAGGGACTTCTTAGGACCCCTCCACACCTTCCTTATCATCTGCAAAAGTCAACTCCATCTCCCTTCGCCAACAAACCTCTGCACAGCCACAAGTAGTTAAAACAAAAATATAATAATTCTGCATAAAATTTCTCAAAAGTACAAAAAGATGGTTCTTCCACATTTTCCTTCAAAAGTAGCTTGAGTACATGTATTTTAACTTGATAGTAGTCCATGGCATCCATTTTAGTAGTTTCATTTCTTTTTCTTGCAAAAGTAGGGTTAGTGGGTAAAACTAGGGTTTGCATTTCCTTTTAGTTTTCATCTTCTTCCTGCATGTAGAATAGTTTCCTCTGAATTAGCTTTCTTCCATCACAGCTAAAAACTTCTTATGAGAACTCATAGAAGTTGGCTTAAGCTCCTAGCGAACTTGTGCCAACTGATCAAGTGACAGCCTGCAGTAAGAGCTAGTACTTGTGCATACAACACCAACGCTTCCATGTTTGTTATGAACTACCGGGTTGATAAAAGTAAAGAAGGGAGCCCTAGGAGTTGCAGCATTATTGTTGCAATACTGGAGCTCACCAGGTTCCTTGGCTTATTTTTCAACACATTGTGTTGTTTCTTATATGCTCAACAACTTGTGGATTTTTCACCACTCCGTGCTTCGTCACTGAAGCATGGTGTTATGCACAACGTGACTTTTTCCAACACATTTCATATACATGGTTACAGCACTTTGATCTTTGTTGTCTTGCTCATTTGATGCATCTTATGTGTGTTCAATATGCTGCCAATAGGTTAACAAAACATGGTCTCAATGCTTCTAACATTATTCTAATAGTTGTGTGGTCCTCAACTAGTTTTCCTCATTGCATAGTTAAATCAAAAACATATTTTAATAACTCAAGTAATAACACCTTTCCCTTGGCATGTATTTCTTGGCAATGCATTGATCTCTCCCTTATGGTGCATTTTCTTGTGCACAAATTCCAATGAAATCTGAATTATTATTCCTGAAATGTGCATCTCAATTTTAACATTGACACCCAAGTATACAGAAATTCATTGCACCTTTTGGTGAGACTTAGTGTTTTGTTCTCCTAAAAAAACAGTTCTTTAATAGCATGTATTTTCCTATAGAATGATAACATATTTCCTTTTCCTTAGTGGGCTTCCTTCATGCTACACTTCTTAGTGTGTCACTTCCCTCTCATCTTATGATTCGTTCCATGAAATCCCAAACCTATGGTGATCAAAAGGACCTGCGATATACAATTGCAAGAGGGTAAGAACTTATAAGGTAGTTCTCATATGAATATAATTAATGAGTCTTTTAAATGACTTTAAGGCATTGGAATCTAATGCTTTTACTATTTTGACATTAAAGAGAAAGCCTTAAACATACAAAAAAAGAACAAAGACCTTGGAAGACATAATTTGATTAGCCTTAATTAAATAGTGCTGGAAATAATTGCAGCATAGGCTTGTAGGTGACTTTTCAAACAACACTAGTTGAAGTATTCAAATGTTTTCTTGAAAGGATAATCATGCCAAACAGATTATAAAACTTTAGCAACCTAGTCTTTCACACAGATATTTCCTCTTGAAAAACTTAAACACTTGTGCACATGAATATGAAAAGGGATGACAATGTGACCAGGGAAATTGCCAATAAGCTTAAAAGTTGATGGGGTGCAATGAAGATAATGCACATCCATGGAGGAGTATTGATCTAATCATGACTTAGTCCTTTAATGAATGGTCTAGTAGCTTAGGGTTTTGAAAAGGTTTAAGCAATTGAAAATTACCCTAATACACTCACACTTATAAAGGCCAAGATGTGGCAAGACTAACAACATAAAACACTTGCTAATATTTTTGAATACATCCCATGAAACCTAGGACCCGAAAATGGAAAAGAATATCCCAATTTGATGGGGATGGTTAAAAAATACTAATACTTTAAATGAGATGTTAAATTTCATAGGATGTGAGAAATGTGCATTATGTGAGCATAAGTAGCAATAGGGTTTAAGGATAATTGAGGCATTGGGAAATTGACCAATTTGGAGCATGATCACAACCTTCAAGGCCTTAGGTGAGTGGAGGGGCAGCCCAAAATTTTTGGTATTGTTGTAGCAACTACAACACTACAATGGATGAAATATCAACTTTCCTAAGGTTTAAAAAGGTTTGACCATCCACATTGGCCCAATTCCATCGCGACATGTGGAAATAATTCTATTAACCTTTCTATTGGATTCCATGTGGATCCCTCCCTTATTGGTGACATGGAAATGACGAATCAAATATGGAAAAATGGAAGTAGTGACACATGGCCTCTAGTGGTTGGACAAGAAAAGTAAATGGAAGTACTTGTTGACATGGTTATTGAGGATGAGGTGGTGCATGATGTGGCATCCTTTCATAATGCCATGTCACATGCTAATATGGCTCCTTAGGTCATCCAATAAGCATGGTTTTTTGATGTCACGTGGCCCAATTAAAATGTACCACGTGATAGGTGTGACATCAACATGCGAGTTTACGTGAAGCAATGCCATTGGTCATGTGGTGAGGGAACATGTTGACCCAAAATGTTTTTAATTTCATCATTATCAACCAAAGCCACATGTATAAGTAGTTGTGACTAATGCTTCACAAAATAAACTTTTTATGAAAGGGTGGAGAAATAATACAAAATTAGGGTTGGATATTGGTTACAAGTGCTAGGCTTTGAAGGGACTATGGTATACGAAGTATTTGTTTTGGCTTTTGGTTATAGGTGCAAGTCCACTGAGGACCATGGAATTAGAGTATTTTGGCTCTTGGTTGTGATGTCTAATGATAGTCATACCAAGGGTTCAAATAGAGGTCATAGTTATAAATCCAAAGCAATTGACATGAGGCTGATGAATTATGAGGAATTTGGAAAGGAAATTATTGAGTTGGGAGCAGAACTAAGTAATATAAAGAAGTTGTTAGTAGACTAGGGATATGGCTGGATCATGAAGAAGAGTAAGGTGAGATGGCCTTCATTGCAAGTGAAGTTGACGCAAAGGATGTGTGTCAAATTCAAGAAAGAACTAAGAAAAGGTGAGTGTAAGGTAGAAGTTCATTACTATGAACCAGAGTAGGGATAAATTCTTGGAGAGGATGAAAGTGATGAATATGTTGAGAAGAGATATTTTGAGTGTCTAATACATTGTTTGGAATATCAACATATGATGGCATAATAATTTATTGAGGCTAAAGGGCCTATTGGTTTTGAATCAAATAATTGATGTGTGAATGCAATATTTTTTGCAGATGATGAATAGAACAATAACTTTGTTTTATGCAACAATGAAAAGCATTCACCGAGTATTATGATCTATATTTAAATAGGAATGCAAAAAATTATAGAAATAACCATAAATACAAATATGTAGCAGAAATAATACTTCATTTCATTAATGTAAAATACTGAAATATGCTTCCAAACAGAAATGGAAATAAACTAGCTAGGGCAATGGTAGCTTATCTTTGAGAAGAGATGTGGCGGCTACCTGCCTCTAAAATGTGTTACAATGAGGCTTAAAGGCTTATTTATTGTTGAGAAACAATGGAAAACCCTAAACGTCCAAAAACCTAACCCTAGGAGATGAAGCGCCACACTATGGGCCCTGTTTTGGCTAAATTGGTACATCAACTTCCCAATGTTGTAACTTTGGCATACAATCTCTGTTTGACGCGCATCATAGCTCGTTAGAAAGATTTATTCGAGGACTAAAACTTTGTGAAGAGAAACATTAGTCCATGGGTGGACTGATGCTACTCCCAATTTTCCCAAAAAACAGCATTTAGGGCCTCAAACCGGCTCCAGAAGTTCACAACTTGAAAAACTGCTAAAAATAGTAAATTGTGCTACAATTAAAGAAACTGAGAAAAACTGAAAGAGATAATTGTGAGGGTCTAAGTGGGATAGGTGGGTGGCCACCAACATCCACTTGGATCATTCCTCCCCCCTTAGGAAGCAATGGTCCCCATTGAGTTGAGTTCCTCCATGAAATGAGGAAGCTTCTGCTAAACTTGGTCCCTAGTGAGATGTTATGCAACCTCTGATATGTCCAGTAATGGTGGGAATGTTGTGATCAAAAGAATTGTTTCCCACAGTCTTGGTAATGGTGTAAGGACCATGTTAGAGTGGTCTGAGCTTCTGATGGGTTCTAGTAAGGCGTTATTTCTGCAGATGCAACCAGACTTTGTCACCCACTTGAAACATGTGTGGTACCTGATGTTGATCATGTCACTACTTGTACTTGGCTTTTCTAGCATGGAGCGATGATATATCAACCCATTGGGTAGAGGTGCTCTAGGAGTCAAATCGAATGAATGCTTGACCTTACAGTGCAATGGAACCCCTGTGAGTGAGGAGAAGATGTCACTGTCTTCTTTCATGACCGTATCCCTCTGTTGCTACTGCTGCGTGGAGGAACCCTTCGCAAGGGTCATGGATGGGGTGACGATCTTCCCCTTACTTTGGTAGAAAACTAGATAGAAAATGAATTTCCTAGTCTGGGAGATGAGCATGTTGCATTTCTTAGCAGTGATCAAAGAGGTGGCAATAGGTGGGGCTACCTCTGGTATCCTATATAATGAATTACTCAAATAAATAATAATAGCACGAGGCCTTGATTCATACACAACATGTCACCTCCATAAGTATGGTTGGCTTAATAGTACGTCACAAACATCAAGAGGTGCAACATCACACAATACCTCATCTGTGAAGGGCTTGATGTTGTTCGCAAGGTGGAACTACTGGCGAACTCAGAGATCTCGTCCTTGGTGAAGCCACCCGATACTATACGGTTGTGGGTGTGGTGTAGTCTGTAGGCCCAACCACTTCACGACCTCTGCTAAAATGAGGTTCTTTTGGCTCCCATTGTCAACAATGAATTGCAACGGTGAACCCTTCACCCACATTTGTGAGTGGTAAAGTCACTCCCCATCCTCTGGATCTTCGGGCTCATTCTTCTAGATCTTGGCAATGGCAACAATGGTACAGGACACCACGTCAATGATCTGCTTCCCTTTGCCATTCCCCTTTTCGGGTTTTGACTCAAGGTCAGAACATGCATCTAATTCTGAAGCCTTCAACTCAACCAGCAACGACTACATGGTCCGACACTCACTTGTGTTGTGACTGGAGCTCTTATGGAACTAACACCACTTTCATGTGTCCTTCTTTCACTTCATGGTGTTTTTATTTTCTTGTGGCTATGATAGGTTTTCTTGGGTCACCCCGCATTGTCTTTATCCTTTGGTCTTCAGATTCGCAGATCCAAAGTCTCACTTCTTCTGTTTAAACTTTTTCTCGATCTTGACAGTGTATTGGCATGCCTTTCTGAGTGAGGAGATGTCCAGGAACTCCATCTCGTCCTGGATGTACCTGTTTAGGCAACCGCGGTATTTGAGTACCAAATGCAGCTCAGAATCCTTGATACCCAACTTTGTGTGAAGGGTATGAAAAATATTGGTGAACTTTGGCATGTCTTGGTCACTTCCCTGCCATAGCGTGGTCCACTTTATGTATTGGTCCTCATAGCTTTTGATAGGGTAGTACTACTCCTTAATGGCATCCCAGAACAAATTCCAAGTGGGTGTGGCTGAAAATAGTGAGCCCGTACTTTCATCCTTTTGCTCACAGAAGGTTTCCCACCAGTCCTTGATGTGGGGGGATGCTTTGAGAAGAGCAAAAACAATCTTTTCCCGATCAGAAAAATCATGAACATAAAAATACCCTTCTAGCTGATTTAACCATTTATCTACGGCATATACATCTATCTGACCCTCGAATATGGGGATTTCAAATTTAACTTGTACCTTAAAGGGTGTGGCATTTCCAGAGTAGTTGTTGGAAGCCGATGCGTCAACCCTAGGTAGCCGTTGAAGGATCTGGGTGAAGTTTTCCATCATCACGTTCCTTTGTCACTCAAGGGCCTCTTTGAGCAATATTTTCATAGGATCTCCTGCAACCTCATCTTTCTTTTCATCCGCCATGGGAGGCCATTGGGATTTGCGAGGTTGGTCTTGCAAAGGTTTGACCAGTTCAAGCCCTGACTCCTTATATCCCAATCTCGTTGGGGACATGCAAAGAAAAACAGAGAAAAAATAGATCGCTCTGATACCACTGATCCAGATTTAAACAGGAAGGCAACAAATTACAGAAATAACCATAAATACAGATATGAAACATAAATAATACTTCATTTCATTAATGTAAAATATTGAAATATGCTTACAAACAGAAATGGAAATAAACTAGCTAGGGCGATGATAGCTTATCTCTGAGAAGATATGTGGCAGCTACCTGCCTCTGAACTATGTTACAATGAGGCTTGAAAGCCTATTTATTGTTGAGAAACAATGGAGAACCCTAAACATGCAAAAACCTAACCCTAGGAGATGAAGTGCCACACTATGCACCCGTTTTGGGTAAATTGGTACATCAACTTCCTGGGGTCGTAACTTTGGCATACAATCTCTGTTTGATGCACACCATAGCTCGTTAGAAAGATCTATCCAAGGACTACAACTTTGGAAAGATAAACATTGGTCCATGGAGCCATGTTGCTCCCAGTGTTCCGAAAAAACGTCGTTTAGGGCCTCAAAATGGCTCCGAAAATTCAGGACCCGAAAAACTGCTAGAAATAGTAAATTGTGCTACAATTAAGGAAACTGAAAAAACTAAAAGAGATAGTTGTGGGGGTCTAAGTGGGATAGGTGGGTGGACAACAACATACACCTGGATCATATTGTTATAAATATTAGAATAGAGCAGAATGTAAATTCTCTTAAGAGAGAAAGGAAGACAAAAATGTCTTGCAAAACCAATCAAGGTGGAGACCATATACAACGGGTAGATGAAACTATGGAGGAAAATATTGAGGTAGAAAGGTTTGTATTTCTAGATGAGATGCCTGAAATAGAGAAGTTTTTATTCAATGAAGAAACGTTTAAGGTTGTTAATCTTTTAATTGAGTATGTGCATCTAGGAATTGACGATGAATATGTTGAGTAAGAAGTTGCTACAATAAAGTAGGAATATGGAGATCTGATGAATGGCTTGAAGGTTCTAGTGTTGCGTGAGAAAAGGGTGATGGAAGAACCTAAAGGGACTCCAAAGTCTCATTCCTTTTAGACTAATGAGTGGATTGTGTCTACAGGAAACAAGAAATGTAATGATAGACATATTCATAATTATGTTATTTCAATGAAATATATAGTATTGGGAAGATATGAAAATACAATATGCGCAAGTAATGGAAACTATCAAGAGCAAGAGAATTTGAAGGGAACAATATGCTGGCTTTGATATAATTCAACTAATAACATACTTGAAATGTTTTGGAATAGGCCAGGTAGGACTATAGAGGAGCAATCATGGAACTTGAGAAAGAAGAAATAACAATAGGTGAATGGAGCAGAACAATGGAGGAAACCTTGTAGAAAGGTATAAATTGTTTATGGAAAATATGTCATTTTAGTAAGATAAAAAAATGTGAGTTTGTTAGAGTATGAAAAAAACCTAAATTTCAAACTCAAGAGTACACATCATTGGATGCATAGCTCTTTTGAGAATAAGAAGAAGTGTAAGGATTTGGAAATAAGAGTGGCCTGTGGAATTCAATAGCAAACAAACTATAGAAATGAGGTATACTAGCAGAAGACAAAGCTTGATTTTGGACTTGATGGAACATGGAGATTGATGAAGGAGACAACCAAATGGAGTTTCCATAGAATGGAAAGAATTATCAGAAACAAGTTACCATGGTCTGAGAGGGATTGCATCAGTAATAATATGAGTATGCAGCAAAGAAAGAAATGGGATCTTAGAAAGGACAGTGTATTGTAGATAGTGTAGCCGGATCGAAAGAAAAGAACATATTGCAATAAGGAAACAAAACAATTACAGCATAAAGTATGGGATCCAAGAGGATTTTAATTAGTCTAATGAAGCACATGATTAGGAGACCATGAATATTTTTCACCATGGGAGTATGATGCAAGAAAATCCAACCTCCAAATGAAATACATTTGACTATACCCAGGGGTCATTCATTTATTAAGGGAATTGATTCCCTAATTGTCAATTATTTGTAAATTTCTATGTTTCTAGGAATTATATAAAGATTGATGTAATTATGTGTAATCAAATCTTATCCTAAGAAGATATATCGAGAATATTTGAGTGGGTTAGAGAAATTTTGGGACTAGTTAGAGGATTTCATGGATCTAGAGGATCCTTAGGAGTTTGCTAGTCAAGTGAGGTGTGGATATAAAGTAATTCTAGTTTAGAGTCCCTTTATATGATTAAAATCCAAAAATGAATTCAGAAGCATCTATCGAAGATAGGATATAATATCAAGAAGATAAAAGGCCGAGTATGGTCATGAGGCCAAGAAGTGTTAATACAATGTAAATTTGGCTAGAGGAGGGCATTATCTAAATTGTGTGCGTGTATATATTCATTAATAGAGGAAGAACTCTTCTTTGAGTGTTGAATGTGAAAAATTGAGCCTTTGTACATTACTATGAATATTTTCTTGTAATCATTTTAGTCATATGCGATACAAATTGAACACAATTAAGCTCAAGAGGGATTTGAGCATGGAAGGAACCCACAAGAGTGTATAGATTGCAAAGTTCGTTAAGAATATAATTATTGCTTGAATGAAGCCAAATTAGCACAAGGAAGCATGGAGGCTATATAGGTTCAAAAGGAATTCATCAAGAGGATTGCATGGAAGTATGGATTTATTCTTGTGTAGGAGCAATGTAGAAGTGACCAAGTACAAAAAGAAGAAAGGAAAAAAAGACTTAGATTTTTTAAGGCTGATAGGAATAAGTCAATTGATAGTGCCAAGGAAACAAAACTTAAAGTTATATTAGGACAACCCCATCAAAAGATAACATCGAGGTGACGTATCCTAGGAGGTCTTCCCTAGAAGAAAACAATAGAAGTACAAAAGGAGTATTGGGATGACTAGGCATCGGAAAAATGTGGTAGCGAGCTAACGTGGAAAGAATTAGGATGACATAGAACCAATATATTGGATGTGTTACTAATAAAGGGCCATGAATGACCATTGACTCCTCTTGGGAAGTCAACATAGAGGAAGAGTTCAAAGGTTTGGGATGTTATTTAATGGAGGTTATGATGTTATTTAATGGAGGTTAGGATCGTTCATTGATGGGAAGTATTCCCATTCCCAGATTTTGTCTCCCTAGGAGGCTCATAGGTGTGCATCAATGGAGAGTTCCAAGGTGACTTATCACTAGGCTTACATGTGCCATTGGTGAGTTGGAATGATTCAAGGTGAAATGGGGCTAGTGTGTTTGATAGGTGAGATTGACAAGTGACTACATGGAAGAAATTACGCGCACTGGAAGGACCAAGGATGAGATGCACATTAGATAGAACTCAAGACCTGCAACTGACACGAAATTTCCCATCCCAAAGTTTGTCTCTCAGAGATAGCTCATTGCACATCATTTACAAAGATCCATGGTGACATGTAGAGGGCGGTGACATGGAGTCGGCACATTGGTTAATGAGACCAATGAAGGAAGTGATGTGTCTCGGAAGATTTCTTCTCGGTGGATAAAGGAGTGGCATATAATAGAAAGGTTCGGGGACTAAGGACATAACCCTCGATCATATGTGAGTGGAATTAAAGTATCAAGAGTGCTTGGAGAAGATGTATAATTGTTGAAGGTAAAGGTCAAGGTTGAGGATTGGCCCACGAGAATATACAGTATCGGCTTGGTTCTAGTGGCTATAAAACAAAGCTTGGATTTGTTCTTTATATAAAGGTATTCCCCTCTAATATATATATATATATATATTATATAATATATATATATATATATATATATATATATATATCTTTATGGGTCCATGTTGGGCTAAAATTTTGACTGGCCCGTGTGCATTTCTTGAATTTTTTGGTTTATAAAAATGGTCTAGACTATACCCTTATGGCTCCTCCCACTTCATTTTAAATGAGTATGAAAAGGGGATTATTTCCCATAGTTTGGGTCAAGGAAGTGTCTTTTGACCTGAGTTTCACATTGTGGAGATTTTAATCCAGCATATTGGCACAACCAATATTAATTCAGCATCAACTCTCGTTGATGAAACACCTAACAACAAATATAAGGAATCTAATTTGGGCTCAAGAAATACGACAAAAGATAGAGATAGAGATACAAAATCAACCTCTTTTAAAGATAATAAGCAAGATAATTCCATGAGAGCCTTCACAACGGACGATCACATGGATGGGTGAATAATCTACTTTTTTTCATTAAAAAAAACTATATTTTTACATGAGGAGCCAAGTGGTAATACTAAGACCTTCTATAGAAGGAAAAACAAGCTATGAGAAGCTCACATTTTGTACCCTATTAATGAATGAAGGTTTTGATTATACCATTTTTTTGAGTCATTACTAAAAGATTTGTTGTGATTTTGATGAAAGTGGAGCTCCATTGAGTGGAACCTCTTAATTTGAGAACTTATCTCCACTTTAGTAATTTTTTTATCTTTTATACAACCCCATTACAACCCAAGAGTCCACATATTAGACGTTCCCAAAAATATTTAAAAATTTAACCAATGAGTAACAATATTTACTCAATAAAAGAAATACCATTGTTTTCTTAATTTGTGAAATTCATCTCTAGTATTTCTATCATATGATATACGGTACTTTGTAGCATTTCTTTTATCCATTGTTATTAACATGCCGGTTCCATAAGAGAAAGAAGAATGTATCATATTCAAATACTTGTGATCAATACTTGTAAATTTTTATGAGTGAAAAATGTACCACGGAAACTTCATCATAAAATTTTATGAGCATTGAATGATGTGTTCTTATACCTCTTCTATGATTTCATTACACCTATTATTCATCATTAATAATTAGTCGATTGATAAGTATTATGGATGAAAGTTGGTAGTAGTTTATAGGATCGAAAAAAAAGAAGAATACATGAAAGTTTCTGAAACTTTCCAAATAATTTTATGAATGCTAGATATGGAATCTAATTACTAAAAACAAGTCAAGAATATATGTCGGAAACGGTATGCATTACTTATGTGATCCCTACTTGAGTAATTTCATATTTAACGGGGAAAAGTTATACGTGGGAAAAAATGGATGGAGTAATTATCAAACACTATGACCGAGTTCACGAGTCATGTATCTCACTTTACGTGCCCCTTGGAGTATGTTGAAGGGTTTAGTTTACATTTCTATGTGATAGTAGTTCTACAATGGTTTTAGGGAGCAACGATCGGATAAATGCTACTCTCAAAGTTGAACAATATTTTTATATTTAAAGTCATGAAAAATTGTTCCTTTATGATTATATGCCTCAAAGTATTATGTTTTTTTTAAAAGAAGAATTCGAACCTGGGTCGATGGTAGGGTTTCTGAGGTACAGATAACACGGTGAAAACGCAGATTAGAGAGGCGGAGTTCGGCAGGTGGGCGTTGTTATAGTCAACGATTAGGTATAATTGAAACCTTAAGAGCAGTTTGAAGCAAAATTATAGCGTGGATCGAACTGAGAGAACCAATGGAAGACAGGCAGGGGGGAGAGAGACCCCCTCCTACAGAAATGTAATGTTAGGTAACGCAGGGACCGAAGAAGGGCAACGGGGAAGATTGGAATTGAGCAGGGAACCTCCAGTCTTGGGGAATAAATGGCAAGCAAGAATGGTAAACAGATGCCTTCCTAGGGCACAGAAAAAACCCAGGTATGTGATTCCTAATAACAAATTGGAGAATTACCGTTGCTATATGAGAGATCACGCTTTAATCTGCAAATTTATAGGATATTGGCCATCTGAAAGAGACCTCATGAGATGGATTCAGCAGCGCTGGCGACCAAAAGGGCATATAGATCTCAAATTGGGGGCTAAGGGTTTCTTTACAGTCATCTTCGCAAATCTTGCAGACAAGGAAAGGGTTTTTGAGGAGGGACCGCACTTCATGAACAATGCAGGTTTATTCACAAGATATTGGGAAGATAGATACAACCCGGATGAGGAGAAGATTATGGCAGCACCGATATGGGTTAGATTATTTGGGCTGCCGGATGAATTCTGGGATCCTGAAATATTGGAAGGAATAGGAAATTCTATTGGTACCTTTGTCAAGGTGGCTGAATCGACGAAAAGAGGCAAATATACTTCATATGCTCGAATCTGTGTATATATGAATATAGCAGACCCTTTTCCGGAATCAATTGAGCTACAATATCAAGAGGAAATATGGCAACAACCCATAGATTACGAACATATACCGTTCAGGTGTAGGAGATGCCATGTATATGGACACCTTGCCAAGGAATGCCCACAAAATCGATCAGTAGCGGCAGAGCAGGCCAATAGGGAGGAAACAAGGCGAGCAGAGGGATTGGAAGGTGAGGAAAATGAATTTACAGAGGTACAGAGGAAAAGGAAGCAAGTTCCGGGAACCTCAAAACCCCAATTCAAGGCGACCATTTCATCAATTGAGAGTCAAAACAATTTCAATATGCTTCAAGAGATAGGAGAGGAGCTGGAGGGGGAAAAACAGGGAAAGACGGTTACCGAGATCATTCCAATGGAAATCATTAAGGATGGAAAACGGAAAAGCATGAGTCCAAGTAGAGAAACAGAAGGAGAAATGAGCGAGAGAAAGGAGAATATAGAAGAACAATCAATGATAGTTACGGAGAATATCAAGGAAGTGGGCGCAGATGAAGAAAAGATAATGAAAAAATTACTTAATGAATGGAAAAAATTAGATGAAAGATTCATCCCAGAGAAAGAGAAATAGTTGTATAAAGAAACCTTTCAAAGATATAAGGAGAAGAAAGGAGTATTGATAGAAAACAGTACGGATCAAGTGGAAAACCAGGTGTCACAATGTTCAGAAGGGGATGGACAAGGAAAAGGTGGTAGGAAAAAAGGGAGAAGAACTTTAAATGAGTCAATCCAAGCAGTGGGTGAGACTTTAGTAAATTCAGGAAGGGTGATACCTCTATCAGAGGTATTTCAACAAACTCCTAAAAAATTTTAAATGATTATTACAAGTTGGAACATCAGGGGATTAAATAGTAAAGGGAAACAAAGATATTTGAAAGATAGAGTTAAGAAAGATAGGCCAAGCATAATGATCATTCAGGAAACGAAAATGGAAAGCCAGCAGTTGGCAGGTATTATTAAAGAATTAAAAATTGGATATGAGGTTATGGCATTGGATGCAGTTGCAACAGCAGGAGGCGTGGCTATTTTGTGGAACCCGGAAGAGGTAATTTTTGAACACTGGTATAGTTTGCCTAGAATCCTTTCAGGGCTATATTAGTGGGAATGGGGGACAACGTTCTTATCACAGGAGTATATGGACCTCATAATCATAGGGAAAGGCATGATTTCATAAAGAATATCTATAATATGAGAAGCTTAATTCCGAATATCCTGTGGATAATAGGAGGGGACTTCAATATGATTAGAGATCTACGAGAGAAGAGAGGGGGTATAAGGAGAGAGGACCAGAATATGGAGGAGTTCAATGATATGATTAGGGACCTGAGGTTTGTCGATATTCCTACAAATAATGGTGTCCATACCTGGAACAATCGAAGAGGAGGACAGAATCAAATCGCTTCTAGATTGGATAGATTTTTGCTGTCAGAGGAAATTCTGAATCGAGATGTGTTTATTGAAGCTAAAATTCTGCCTAGTCTGGGTTCAGATCATTGGCCAATACGATTAGATATTGATATCAAGAAGGTTAAGGGGAAGAATCCTTTCCGATTTGAATCGTTTTGGCTTAGAGACCCACAATTCATAAAGAAAGTGGAGGAGTGGTGGAATCAGAGCACTGTCAGGGGTAAAGGAAAAATGCATACTCTACAACTGAAGCTAGGGGAAATTAAAAGGAGAATAAAACACTGGAACAAGAAAGAATTTGGGAATATTATGGAAGCAAAGCAGAAATTAGAAAGAGAAATGGAGGACATCCAGCAAAAGATCATTCTGGAAGGAAGGGATGACGAATCAATTAGGGAGGAAGGCAGAATAATAAGTCAGTTGGAAGAGCGAAGAAAGCAAGAGGAGATGTTGTGGCGACAAAAATCAAGGATAAAATGGTTAAGGGAAGGAGAGCGGAATACCAAATTTTTTCATCAAGCTATGATTCAACATAGGCAGAGGAATAGAATCTATTCAATTAAAAATGCTGAAGGAGACAGAGTAATAGAACAGGAAGAGATCGAAAAGATTCTAGTTGATTACTTTAAAGGAATTTTGACAGAAAATCAACGGGATAGAGGAGAAGCTATCAATAATATTTGCAGAGAGATACCAAGATTAGTAACTGTGGAGCAAAATATGGCATTAATGAGGGCTGTGACAATGGAAGAATTAGGAGAAGTTGTTATGAATATGAGTAAGAATAAGGCTCCCGGTCCAGATGGGTATACGGTGGAATTCTTCCAGGCTAGTTGGAATTTTATGGGAAAAGATATATTAGAGGCCGTAGAAGAATCCCGAATGAGACAACGAATATGGCCTGGAATAAATTCGACTTTTCTGACTTTAATTCCAAAAAGTAACAATTCGGAGGAACCACAGGGGTTTAGACCCATAGCCCTATGTAACGTCGTCTATAAGATAATTTCCACTTTGATAGTGAAAAGGCTGAAACCTCTCTTACCTAACTTAATTGCGCCTGAACAGACTGGGTTTGTGGAGGGACGGCAGATCCTGGATGGGATAGTAGTATCTCAAGAGGTGATACATTCCCTAAAAATGAACAAGCAGAAAGGGATGCTGATGAAGTTGGATTTATCCAAGGCCTACGATAGATTGAATTGGGACTATCCCAGAGCGGTTTTGGAAGCCTACGGTTTTGAGAGAAGGTGGATAGCATGGATTATAAGTATGATCTCTACTCCAAATTTTTCAATTCTGCTTAATGGTATTCCTACAGACCCATTTAATGCCAGCAGGGGAGTTAGGCAGGGGGACCCAATTTCTCTGCTTTTGTTCATCTTGGCTATGGAAGGATTAAGTAGGAAAATAAAAAAGGAAGCTAGTGAAAGGAGACTCAGGGGTATAAGGTTGTGGGGGAATAATTTGACTATTACACATCAACAGTTTGTTGATGATTTGATGTTATTTGGCGAAGCGTCGCTTAAGGAGGTGAGGAACTTCAAGAGGATCTTAGAAGTCTTCAAGCACGCATCAGGTACGGAGATTAATAACGATAAATATTGTACTTTCATATTTAATTCGCATGAATCTATCAAAACCCATTTAACCAGAGTTCTAGGTTTTAGGAAGGGGGAGTTACCCACGAAGTATTTGGGTATTCAATTGGATATAAACCCTAATCAGATTAAGAACTTGCAAAGTCTGTTGGAACGAATCAGGAAAAGATTAGACAGTTGGTCATTAAGATTGTTGAATTTAGCAAGTAGAATTGCCTTATTAAAATCGGTCCTATTATCTATCCCCATATATCACCTGTCTATTATGGCTGCTCCCAAAGGAGTTTTTGCCAAAATGCAAGAAATCTTTGGAAAATTTTTATGGGGCGGTCCCAAGCAGCAGAAGAAATGGACTCTGGTTTCATGGAAGAATGTAATTATGCGGAAAGAGGAAGGAGGTATGGGCGTACGAGATCCTGAAATATTAAATAACATTTTAGGGGCGAAATTATGGTGGAGATGGGTCCAGGGAGGAGATGATGTTTGGAAAAGTATATGGTACCAAAAATATGGCATGACCGATACTACTGAAGAACGCTTAAGAATAGAAGAAACCCCAAGAGGTTCACAGATTTGGGATTTTGCGAGCAGAAATAGGGCTCTAGTTACGGACTATGCCTTCTGGGAAATCCGTGAAGGAAACTCAGTAAGATTTTGGGAGGAAAGTTGGCAACAACGGGGTATTTTGGATAGGATACAAACCCTTCAAGAAGTTAAAGAAAAACGCAAAGAGTGGGAATGAACTATGTAAGAGATTATTGGAAAAGAGCTGAATTAAACGATATATGGAGAGCTTGGAAAAGACCAGATGAATGGGGTGATAACATAGGTCAGGAGGCTCGACAATTGTATGACAGAGAAATAGAATCAAGGAAAATCAAGGTTCGAGAAGGTAACGATATCCTTAGATGGGGTAAAGCAACGGTGGGTATGTTTACAGTAAAAGAAGCCTGTTATTGGGAAACGAAGGAGGACAGAGAGGAGGAACCAGTAGGATGGAAAAAGATTTGGGAAGGCAAATGGTGGCCTAAAGTTACATGCTTTGCTTGGCTGGTATGTAGAGGAAGGATCCTAACTTGGGATAATATGTAGAAATGAGGAATGATTGGACCATTAAGATGTAGTCTATGCACTAAGGAATTCGAAACTCAGGAGCATCTGTTGAATAACTGTATATATACTAAGAGTATATGGGAGGAAATTAGAATTCTCTTTGGTATGACGAAGAGGGATCCCAGGAGCATCAGGAATACTCTGTTTCAGTGGGGTAAAGGGAATTTCCAAAGTAAAGTTGTAAGGAGAATATGGAGTCTAGCACTTGGTTTTGTCATTTGGGCGATTTGGAAAGAGCGAAATCGACGAATATTTAGGGATAATAGTTGGCAAGAGTCGAGACTTTGGGATGAAATCTGTCGATCGCTTAAAGAAACGGTTTTATCAGAAGTATGGGACGAAGAGGATTGGAGATTGAACGCGGAGGAACAGAGGATAGTCTCTAAATTAAACATGGGATTTCAGATGATTTATCCTAATACGGAGCGGAAGATTAGAAATGAAATGCCGAGCCCCAATCATTATAGGATGCCTGGTGAGCGACGTGTTAAATTAAACTTCGACGGGGCCTCAAAGGGTAACCCAAGACAAGCAGGTTTAGGTGGTCTTTTCAGAGATAGTAGCGGAAATACGAGGTGGATTTATGCTGAAGGCGGAGGGGAAATGACGAAAAACGAAGCGGAATTATGGGCAGTTTACCACAAACTCCGGATAGCAGTTAGAAACGGTTATATGAGTCTCGAAATCGAAGGCGACTCACAAATCACGATCGATATGTTGAAGAAGTTAAGGGATGGGAAGAGCTGGATACATGTGTCGAAGAGTTGGCGGACAGCAGGGATCCTACAGGATATTGAGCAGATGCAGCGCAGGATTGAGTATATAACAACAACCCATGTACTGCGAAATGGTAACCGTGCATGAGTTAAAAACTATATTAAATCAGGATTATGATGATGCGACCGCACAGCAAAGGAATAATTAGAAGAACAGGTGGCTCTAGAAATGGCTGAACTGATTCAAGGCATTCCAACCATGAAAAAGGAATTGAAAAATATTCAAGTGACTCTATTGGTGCAAGACAGAAAGATGGATGATATCATGCAGATGCTTCAAGCGGGGGGATTGGGCGTCAAGATAGAGAAAGAACCAAAGACAGATGCACCGAATCAGTAGAAGATGCAGCTGCTGCTTGGAGGTTTTTATATATATATTGGTGTTTTTTTGTTTTGGACATATAGATGTTACTGTATCAGAAGGAAAACAATTTACCTTTAGTAAGGATAGATGCATATTTAGCGTGGATAGATAGGTTGATGATATACTTTTTTTGGATGGCTTTGAAAAACTTTAGATGGTAACGAAGCCCGGTTTCCCTTAAGAGCAGGTGGAGACTTGTCCCATTTTGTAATATTTTCTGATTTCAGTAATGGAAAGTAGAGTATCGTCTTAGCTTACAAAAAAAAAAAAATTTATATTTAAAAATAACTAATAAAAAATAAGTTAATTTTCAACGGGGGTTTTCTCCAGCCATATTTTTATATGAATGTATTTTTTAATATGATTTAGTTTGAATATATATAGATATAGATATGAGGTACCTCGGTAGTATGTTTGTAGAGATAGAAATATATAGAGAATGGATTTAAAATTAGGAATAGAGTGAACACTTTTTCTCATTATTTAATAATGGTTAAATAAATTACATAGGAGACAAAGAAACAAAGGGTAATAAAAAACCAGAGAAAGTCCCAATTAAAACTCAATTAACTGAATAGAATCTAAATTAACTATGACACCTAGCAGACAGTGAGATTAATTATCTCAACACCCTTACTAATGTCAACTGTTACAAGTATTGATGCTTACAATGCCCAAGTTCTCTCCTTGAAATTCCTATTCATTTTTTCCCAATGATTTTGTAAAAATATTTGTAAGGTGATCTCGTGATCCACAAATATAAAAAATAAAAAGATATCTCTGTCATTGACAAGCTCGCAAATGAAATGAAAGTGTGTCAATATGCTTGCTCTTTTTGTGAAAGACATGTTTTTTGGAAAAGGAAATGATGCAGTTGTTATCATAAAAAATAGAATTCGGCTCCTTTTGAGCATTTGAAAGATACTTCAAGAGTATTATCAACCACATTGCTTAACAAGTTGTTGAAGTTGCAGCTACATACTCTACCTCTACAAAAGATATTGAAGCAATGGGTTGTTTTTTGGATGCTCATGAGATCAGATTGGTTCCCAAGTGAAAATCATACCTTGAGGTAATTTTCCGATAATCTAATCTACCTACATAGTCGCTATTTGTATACCCTAAAAGTGAGAAATCTTCAGAATGTGTGCAGAAAAATTCATATTCTAGTGTCCCTGCAACATATCTTAAGATCCTTTTTACAACCTTCCAATGGGAATTCTTGGGTGATTCCATAAACCTAGAAAACAAACGAGCTACAAACATGATGTCAGGTCTATTTACAGTGAGATATAAGAGACTAACAACTAGACTTGTATACAATGTAGAATCAACTGGTGGTCCTTCATTTTATTTTCTTAGCTTGGTGCTTGGATCAATTAGAGTATCAACTAGTTTGCAATTGATCATTTTGAAATTTTGGAGGAAGTTAGTGGTATACTTTTGTTGACAAACAAAATTTTGATTATCAAGTTGTTTAATTTGAATGACTAAGAAGTACTTCATGAGTCCTAGATCAAGCATATCAAACTCTATTTGCATGGAATATTTGAATTCTTCTCACATCATATTACCTATATAAAGCAGATCAGCAATATAAAGGAAAACAATGAAAATTTTACCTTCATGAGTTTTGGTACAGAGATTTGGTTTATGGATTCTTTTGTGAAATCCACTTTTCATGAGGTAAGTGTCGATTCTACTGTACCAAGCTCAGTGAGCTTGTTTCATGCCATATAATGATCTATTCAACTTGTACACCTTATGTTCTTGTCCTAGAACTTCAAAACTAGAAGGTTGATCCACATAAACCTCTTCTTGCAATATGCCATTTAAGAAAGAAAATTTTACACCAAGTTGAAAAACTTGCCATTTATGATAAGTTGTTGAGGCCATAATAGTTCTAATTGTGTCTAACCTTGTTTCTAGAGAAAAGGTTTCACCATAGTTGATACCAAACTGTTGTGAGAATCCTTTGAAAGCCAACCTTCCCTTATGTTTCTCAATTTCTCCCTTTTTATTCAATTTGGTCTTGTAGAGAAACTTGACATCAATGTTGGTTTTTTGTTTTGTGAGATCAACTAGTTCCCAAGTCTCGTTCTTCTCTATGGTTATGATTTCCTGATTAATTGCATCAACCCAATGTTTCTCTTTTATTGTCTCATCAAAATTGGTTGGTTGACAACAAAGGAAGGAAAACATGTTCTAGTGATCAAAGTCATGCTCATTGTCGTATAATTCCTTGATGCTTTGATTTTTCTAATTATTTTTTGAAGATGATGAATCACTGTTGGATTCATTGCTAGAAGATGTGCCATTTTGAGAGTGGTATGGATCTCCATATACCTGCAATCTTGGAAATCATGGTGGATGAACAAGATGATTTAAAGATTTATCAATTTGATCAGGCCAAGATTTATTTTCAAAAAAAATAACATATCTTCTTAAAACAATTTTTTTGGCTACTAGATTGTAGATTCTATAGGTTTTTGATTGTTCATTATGGATTACAAAGATACCTTTTTCACTTCTATCATAAAGTTTCTTTCATAGCTTCTTAGAAACATGTGCAAACGTTACACAACCAAAAATTTGAAAGTCAGATAGATTCACCGTCTTACCATCCCAAGCTTCTTAAGGTACTACATCTTTAACACTGGTTGTTCGAGATCTATTCAAAAATATACTGCAATAGCAACAACTTCAACCCAATAGTCATTGGAAAACTTATTTTCACAAAGCATACATGTTTCTATATTCATTATTGACTGATTTTTCCTTTCTGCTACTCCATTCCATTGTGGAGTGTATCTAGTTTTGTTTTGCATGATGATGCCTCATTGTCGACAAAATGATTTGAAATCATTGGAATTGTATTCTCCTCCTCTCTATGAGCTGAGTATTTTGAAAGGATTTCCACTTCTCTTTTTTTCTGTTGCTTTGAGCTCTTTGAATCTTGAGAAAGTATCAAACTTATTTTTGAGAAAATAAATCCATATTTTCCTACTATAGTCATCAATAAAAGTCATAAAATAAAGACTGCCACTAATAGATTGTGTCTGTATTGGGCCACATCTGTCTATGTGGAATAGCTCTAAGGACTCTTAATTTTCTCTAGTGGAAGATGTAGGAAAGTTGTCCTTTTTTATGTTTTGATAGAATATAAATTTCATAGTTACAATTTTTTTCATTCATAATAGGGAGACCAGTGACCATAGAATGTTTTTGAAGAAGACTTAAAATCTTGAAGGGAATATGCCCATACCTAGAATGCCATAATTCTGACTCATCTATATTGAAACATTGTGTGCAAAAGACTGTGAGAGAATTCAACTTATAAGAGTCAAGGGAAGCATCATATTCTTGGTTTTTTCAAACTTTGCTATCAGTCTGGTATTGGGAGGTTTGTCATAGATATAACATGTACTTGTCCCTTGGAATATTATATCATAACCATGTTCCATTAATTCACCTACACTAATGAGATTATGATTCAGATGTGGAACATAAAAAACATCAGGTATATGTCTCTATTGATTTTGTTTAGTGAGAGTAGGAATAATACTTCTCGCTTCAACTTTTATATGCGAACAACCTCCAAGAGTAATTTAAGATGTTATGGAAGCTTCAATGCAAGAAAGTAGAATTGTGTTCCATGTTATATGGTTGTTGCAGGCATTATCTAGCAACCAAAATTCCTCGTTGTGATTGTCTTTGGAAATATGGCAAGAAAGAAACATGTTTCATAGGATTCTCCTTCATTGTTAGAGATATGGACATTGTTTCTTTGTTGATCTGGCTATTTATTTTTGCATTCATGTTAATAATGCCAAAATTTCTTGCAGTAATAGCATTGGACATTAGATTTCTTCCATGTTTTTCTTATTTTTGTTTGGTTCTATGAAGATATTGATTATTCCACTACATGTTGATGTTTTATAAATGTGCCTCTACCTCTAACTTACTTGTTGTTGCCTCTATATTCTTTTCATCTACCTCTATCAAGAGAGATTTGTGCTTTGAAAGCTTGTTCCATGGAATCTTCTCCCAAGTTAAGTCACATATCATGTGACAGAACCAACCCAGCCAATTGTTCTATTGAAAGAGTTGTAAGATCTTTGGATTCTAGAATGGTTGTTATAACCATGTCATATTTATTTGGTAGGCTTTGAAGGACTTTTTCAATGATTTTCTGATCTGAAATCGTTTCACCAATAAGTTTGATTTGATTGACAATGCCCATGACTCTGGTCTTGAAGTGATCAATATTCTCTATGTCAATCATCTTCAGGGTTTCTAACTAAGCCTGTAATGTTTACAATTTAACAGTGTCTTCACTATACCATTACCCTGATATGCAACTTTTTGAATATCCCAAACTTCTTTTGTGATTGATGCATTGGTTTTATTGTCGAAGATATAGTCATCGATGGAATTCTATATCCACATTTGGCTCTATATTCATTTTTTCTTAGTTCAATAATCACATTCCTCTGATTATTGGTCATAGCTGTCAATTCTTCTTAGGTCATCTCTACATAGCCATTCTAAAATGTATCCAAACTTTTCATCTGTAAATACCAAAAACAGTTAAAAAAATTTTTTTTTTAATGTAGATGTGTGCCTTTTTTTTTTAATATTTTTCAAATATCTTATAAACCTTTTTGGAATTTAAAAAAAAACAAAAAACAAAAAAACAAACTTTAATATAAATATGAAAAAAAAAACCAACTTTGTCATTTCCTTCTTTAAAAGGAACTTCCCCTTTTTAGATAAAACTTTTTAAAATGAACTTTCTTTTAGGTTTGTCTTTCTTAAAAAGGGCTTTCGAAGACTTAAAATGAATTTAAAAAAATTAAAATGTTTTTTTTAATCCTTAGATTTCTTAGATTTTTTTTCGTTTCTTGGAAAAATAAAACTCGAAGACTTTTTGTACCTTCAAAAACCACTTGACATATGAGAATTTTCATGGGCATTTGAGTGTAGGGTTGATATTTCACCTCTCGACACAGATCATGTCATGCCCCCAAGCCTACGGTAGTCTTTCAACCGTGCTAGGTGAGGTGCGACACTACCAACCGTTTTCTTTTCACCAATACTTACGATTGTAGACTACGCCTTAACAATCCATACTTAGTTTTATTTTCATTACCAAGTATTATTAATGTGCCTTTATACCAATGAACACCCATACACATTCATTATCAACAGCATTATATAAGAGAAATGCACAACAATATAAAGGGAGGGGCAACTCCCTGCAATATGAGTCTGCCCGATATCAATATATTATACAATCTTTCACTTTTACAAAGCATAAGTTAAATCTTGGGAAACCCTAAATTTAAACTTAGCCAATTTTTCACAACTTCGGCAAACTCGGTTGCCCAGCTCGTCGGCACCTCCGCATGGTCTCCGCACGACTAACCAATCCTTCGTTCACCTCATCGCACCGTCGTGCCGTTTTCCCAACTCGGGCACGCCTCCAAGGCACCAGACACAGGCGCCTCCAACCGAGACACACCTCTGTCCACAATCTCAACACTCCAACAAGTCTTTGTGCACACTTGCACAATGGGTAGGCGCTCACCCGAGTCGCTAAGACACCCACGCCAAGTCGTCGCACAAATCGGGCGCCACACGTTCACCGTGCGCGCCTCACCCGACCACCGGGCGCACCTTCGCCCACACCTTCACCCAACACCAAGTGCAACACTCTTCCACCGTGCGACTAGCCCAAGAATGGGCGCATGAGAACTGCGCCTTCTCCTCTTGTCTTTGCGCACTTCTTCCTTGTGCGAAGATGTATAATGATAGAATGCGTTGGTGACAAATGCCTCCGAATGTGCAGTAATATATACACATCGCAAGGTGGGGTGGTGGCTTGCCTAGCCGACCTCCCAAATGTATCGCAAAAGCCCCTTATCTCAAGTAGGTCTTCGTTTCAAGTGTGGTCGGCCTTCATAAGTTGTAGCGCAAGTCACCATGCTTATAAACATGTCAACCTCCTTCCCATCGTCCCATTATATTTTCGCATGTTTGAAGGAGCTCGCATACTTTGTCGCATTTCTTTGTCGCACCGCAGCTCGCACGCCCAACCGCATGCTCGCCCACGGTCTCACCTCGAGCGGTCGTGCCAAGGACCGCAGGTCCTTACATCCTCCTCCACCTGAAGTCGTTGTCATCCTCGACAACATACCATCCTGCTAACCATCCACCAAGATCATCCATGATGTCAAATCCTCCACATACTGCAAACATCTCTGCAACATATGCAGAACCACCGTCTCCATCATGTCTCACCTCGGCAACCATCTGTCACCAAGATCACCATACCAAGGTATACATCCATTGGTATGTCATACATTGGAAATCATCTCAATCCATGATCATCGACCACCCTGTCACAATCTCCACATGTTGCTCTCCATCGTGGAAGGCTGGCCCCTCCATCTCAAGATACATGCCCACTGCAACATCGTGTCGACCTCATCATGTGTCATCCTCATGTGAACTGTTGTCATGATACTCCAACACAATGCTAACACATCTCTGCTCACTGCATGCCCCCATGTTTGAACTAGTCGGATGATCAATCCAACTATCACACTCAAATCATGAGAGTGAACATCCTCATGCCACCATCAGTCGTTTCTCAAAACATCCCTGTCACATCATCAATTTGATCACGAATCCATCCATATAAGTGTAAGCCATGCTCATGTCGATGAAGTAGTCCTCATCTCATCTGCAACATGTTGCCCATGATGTTTGGTGTCAATGTGCTGCATGAAATCAACCACATCTATCCCAACATCATCCATATGTGTGCCTCCTCAATATGAAGAGATCATCTCATGAATCTCCAACTCTCGGTGTGCCACATCCAGGCCCATGAAGCAACCTCCATCATATCTGCAATGTGTCATCCCTCAAGTCTGCCAAGAAACAAGTATACACCTGTCTCATCTATCCATGTGTTGCCCATGATCATAGATCAATCAGCTCCCATGTGTCAAAGTAGTTGAGTCTCGGCTCAACCCATGCCCAAGTGTTGCCACCAAAGCATCATCATCATCGTAACTCCATCACTCCAAAGTGTCTCATATCAATCCTCCACATCAAGTCGCTCTTCAAGCCATTCCCATACATGTACTTGAAAGTATGCACCCCATCCTGCATCAAACTCTCTGACCTCAGCTCCTCAATGCCTCAGATCATGTAAGTCCACCATATATGAAGTCCCCAAAAGTCACAACAATCGCATGTCATCATGAACTCCATAAGCCATCCCCAACCAACATCTTAGTAAGCATACAAGTCTTAGCCCAAAGGTCTCTGCAAGATGCCTCAGCTCTCCATGTAGTAAGAATGTCCCATAGTCTGCTCACAACTCCATCCAAGTCCATGGCCTTGTTGTACAAGAGTGCACAACCTCTCCATCGTCTTGTACATAAAACATCTCCATGTCACACTAGCAAATCCACATGCACAACATCCCTGCTTTGGCACTCCTCATTGGATGCCCATAAGTGACACCTCTACAAGTGCTCCTACATAATGTCCCTACATAAGACTGCCATGCTCCATGTCTTCAACCTGATGTCCATGACTAAGTTGCCTTGTAGTCCAACCAAGTAGACCCACCACAACAATTGGTCATCCTCATCCAAGTCTACAATCTTCGGTCTAATGAACTCAGTCACCCAACCATATCATCATCACATGAGTCTCTCCATCATAGCTCCCCAACTAAATGTTCCATCAAGACTTTCTCTTGGTCTCGACCATGAGAAGTCCACCCAAGCAACTCAAGTGTGTGCCCTCCAAACTGTCCATGAGTCATGCCGTGCACTTAGCCAATATGACTAAAGCATGACCCATTCATTCGCAATGATCATCAAGTTCCACCCTTGTCACGGGCCTTTGTACCTTCTACCATAAGGTCACAAACAACCCCAACAAGTGTTGCAACAGTCAATAATCCTTGCTTCTCCATACAAGGTCTCATCATAAACATCCATGGTAAGATGCTCCCCAGCATCGGCAAACTGGCTTTGCCCTTCCCTGCATACGGTCCATCTACCAAATGCTCAAGTGAAACACAAGTATCAATAGTACTTACATCATCATCATCATGAGGTTCCTCCATGAGAGTACCCTCATCCATACATGTCTACAAACTGCACAATCCTGGTCCAACTTGATCAATCTCAAGTTCATCCCCCATCATGGTCATCTTTGTAGCATCTTCAACTATCACGGCTTCCTCTTCCTTGTCAGTCCAATCTGCAACTTCATTTTGCTCCATTGTCCATCCAAGTTGAAGAAGCTCATCTTCAACATTCTTTTCCAAGACTGCAAGCTTCTCTCGAATCCGGGGATTCTCCTATTTCATCCGCTTCAACCTGTATAAGGTAAGCACGAGTTCCCTTCGCATTCTTCCAAACCTGCCATGCCTTGTCACACATCTTCCCCGGTTCACACTTCGTTTGGTCCATAGACGCCCAAACCGTGTATAGCTACCCACACGTAGTCCCACTTGCCACCCTTGGCAAATGCCCAAATCGTGTGAACAACGCGTAGTACCACCTGCCCAACTCTACGACCTCCAGTTCCAACCTTCACAAGCTTCACCAAGTTCCCTGCAACCATGAACAAGCCCTTGTTCCACTTGTATGTGAAACTAGCTTCCTTCACCTACAAGTACCTGCTTCCACTGTCACTTCATCATGAGCAACCTTGCTCACCAGCTCCAACAGAGCTCTGATACCAACTGTCAAATTGTGTATCAGCTTCAATGCTTCAACACCCAAACATATTCATGGCTCTGATACCAACTGGCACACCCCCAAGCCTACGGTAGTCTTTCAACCATGCTAGGTGAGGTGCGGCACTACCAACCATTTTCTTTTCACCAATACTTATGATTGTAGACTATGCCTTAACAATCCATACTTAGTTTTATTTTCGTTACCAAGTATTATTAATGTGCCTTTATACCAATGAACACCCATACACATTCATTATCAACAGCATTATATAAGAGAAATGCACAACACTATAAAGGGAGGGGCAACTCCCTGCAATATGAGTCTACCCGATATCAATATATTATACAATCTTTCACTTTTACAATGCATAAGTTAAATCTTGGGAAACCCCAAATTTACACAACCAATTTTTCACAACTTCGGCAAACTAGGTTGCCCAGCTCGTCGGTACCTCCACACAGTCGCCGCACGACTAACCAATCCTTCGTTCACCTCGTCGCACCATCGTGTCATTTTCCCAACTCGAGCGTGCCTCCAAGTCGCCACACACGGGCACCTCCAACCGAGACACACCTCCGTCCACAATCTCAACACTCCAACAAGTCTTTGTGCACACTTGCACGATGGGCGGGCACTCACCCGAGTCACCAAGACACCCACGCCAAGTCGTCGCACAAATCGGGCACCACACGTTCACCATGCACGCCTCACCTGACCACCGGGCGCACCTTCGCCCGCACCTTCACCCAACACCAAGTGCAACACTCTTCCACCGTGCGACTAGCCCAAGAATGGGCGCATGAGAACTGTGCCTTCCCCTCTTGTCTTTGCGCACTTCTTCCTTGTGTGAAGATGTATGATGATCGAATGCATTGGTGACAAATTCCTCCCAACGTGTAGCAATATATACACATCGCAAGGTGGGGTGGTGGCTTGCCCAACCGACCTCCCAAATGCCCACACTCATCGCAAAAGCCCCTTATCTCAAGTCGGTCTTCATTTCAAGTGTGGTTGTCCTTCATAGGTCGTAGCGCAAGTCACCACGCCTATAAACATGTCAACCTCCTTCCCATCGTCACATTATATCGTCGCATGTTCGAAGGAGCTCGGATACTTCGTCGCATTTCTTTGTCGCACCACAGCTCGCACACCCAACCGCGCGCTCACCCACGGTCGCACTTCGGGCGGTCGTGCCAAGGATCGTAGGTCCTTACAAATCACATGCAAAATGTCCAATAAATTTGTGTTTGAGTGTTGACTTGATGTCGCTCCTACCGGCACAGAACTCTTGCCATAATTCGAAGAAAAAGTTTCTCACTTTTTGTTGCCGCTTCTTTTCCTTCGAAGTGTAACACTAATATTTTATATAATATCACAACTAATGCTTTGTCGAAGAACATGGACCACGTTAGTGTGGATGACTTTGATGGATGGATCTGTCAACAATTCGTCACTCTCTCCCTGACCTTCAGGGGCTACATAGCAACTAGCTTCTAAGCAGCAACGCTTTCTTCACGTCTGGCTCTTTCTCCTCGACTTCTGTTGTTTCTCTGCAATGTTGCTCTCCTTATAGTTTTATGCAACCTCGTCTTTCTTTGATACCATGTTTGCAAAGACAGAAATACACAAAGAATACACAAAAAAATGGATTTAAAATTTGGAATGAAGCCAACAACTTTTGTCATTATTCAATAACAATTAAATAAATGATATAGAAGACCAGGAAATAAAGAGCAATAAATAATTGAAGAAAGTCTCAACTAAAACTCAATTAACCAAACATAATCTAAACTAACTATTACACCAGACATACAATAAGATTAATTATCTTAATAAAAATACATTATCTATTTGAATGTATTTATTTTATATTTACAAAAAATTTAATTAAAAATATATTATAGTAGGAAAAGAAAAAATGTTGAGATAATATACAAATTTCATCATATCATGTGTGAAAATTCAATTTGAGTGCGAGGATTTTAACGACTCTTCTCAACTATCCTCTATATATATTTAAAAATTATATTAATTCATATTTTTATTTTTTTAATTCGAATACTTAAAAATAGAAAAAATGGTATATTATTTTTTTTTGTTATAATTTAATATTATGAAACATTAAAAATAAAGATATTTATAGTGCAAAGGAAATCTTCTACTTGTTAATATTATTTATATATTTTAAATTATAATAAAGATAATATAATTAAATTTTATTATTATAATAATAAATGATAATTAAGTCTATGAGATTTTGAATTGACTGTGGAATAAGTGCATTGTTAAAGAACTTCTTGTAACAGGTTAATTTCGATTTCAATCCTTATTATTTATGAATAAAGGTATTATTAAAGAACTCTTACAATAGGTTACTAGTTCAAATACTTTTTAATTTTAAACCTGTACCTCTTTAAAAAGAAACACATGCTCTTAACCATTGAGCCCACTCAAAGTATATTCCATATTTTCTTTATTATAATATCAATATAAAAATTTGAATTTCAATTAAAAATTATAAATGAAATGTAAATTAAAAATTAAAAATATAAATAAAATAAAAAATAGAAAAACCCTTTAGTTTAGCCTTGCTCAACTCAAACATACTTCCAAGATCAAACACCATTATTTAATATTTATGATGTAAGTTAGTTTTAGTTAACAAAAGAGTATGCTTTTTGTGAGAAATTTCCACGAGATTTGAAACAAAACAATTTCCTTTGGGACATTTTTCCAACTCGAAACTTCAACCAAATGTCGCATGAATAACTTATTCGTAATATGAAATGAACACCCATGGGCTCAAGCAATCCAATGAGCACATAATTCTAAATTTCCGCGCTGTAACACGAAAGATATATTTTGTCCATTTACAATTTAAGCACACCTTATATCCATTTACAATTTAAGCACACCACTTTCATTTTCAATGCATGAAAGTTTAAACTGTTGAACCATTCTTTCACGCATTTAAATAACAGGGTCTTCACATTCCATTCCTTCAACTATTCTCACCCCACTTGTTCCACTTTGCGGTAGCAGGAATATGAACCTCAGTTTTACCTTCAATTTCAGTTGGGCGTGCACGTATTCACCTGTCGGAGAGCCATCAAACAGAACTTTAGTTTGAATAACATAACATCAAAACCTCTGTATAAGAAATTGGATTTATGGATAATTGGTCCATGTTGAAATTTAATTCTCTCGATTTATCAGTCATTTCCAACAAAATCGATTAGCGCATTCAGAAACGCAACCTAATAGCTCAAAAGTTTTGAAGACTCCACACAGTGTTCCACTAAAATAAAATAACCAATACACCTCCTTCCAATCACTTTGTTGGTTGATCGATCTTCAACTGCTCTCCGAACAAGAAACAATTATGGAAGAATACAATACCATACAATGTATTTTACATGGTTGAATAAATATAATAGTGAATTTAGAGATGTAAATAATCTAGTTTTAGTTCACTAGCTATTAGTATCAGTTAATTGTGACATGTAAGTGGAGATTAGTAAAACTCATGCATGCACTTGTAAAGTTCCTTTTTGGTGATAATACTAAGGTTTCTATCCATGACTCCACTCACTAGTATAATTGAAGTAGAATTAAGTGTATGTATTTCCAATACCCCTGTGAAGCACTAATGAGGAAAACACAATGAATGGGTCGAAGCCTTATACAATACCTATTTTAAAATTAATTTAATTAACATAGACCAATTAGAAGAAGATAAAATAGGGAAAACCGCATGAGAGAAAAACCCCCCTCAAAATACAATACTAAAAAAAATATAGCTGCTAAGCATTTATGTCCTTCACCCTTAACGCACTCTCGCAAAAAGTGAAACTTCTACTCAATGAAAGTCTTCATGAAGATATCTACATACTATTTAGAAGTGGGATAGTATAACAAGTTGATGACACCATCATGTACCAATCAATGAATATAGTGTATATCGATCTTGATGTATTTTGTTTGTTGTTGTTGCATTGGATCTTTGCAAAACATTAGTGTGCTTCCATTGTCACACTAGATGATAGTTGGGGAATGAAATATGATACCGAGATTAGTGACAAAGTTCTAAAACCAAATGGACCAAATGGCAATGTTGACTACGCATTTGTAATCGGCCTCTACCGATGATAAAGAAATCATGGATTGCTTTTTGTTGGACCAACAAATGGAGCCAAAGCCTAGACTAAGAACATATCCTAAAGTTGACTTATGATCAATGTTATTTCTAGTTCACTCTAAATCAATGTGGTCAATGAGATCCAAATTACATCCTATTTCATAATGAGTCCCATAGCTAATGGTTCCCTAGACATATTTGAGTATGTGTTTTATATATTTGCAATGCAACTCATGTAGCTCTTGTATGTATCTAGATTTTACACCTACTTCATATGAGATATCAGGACGAGAGTGAGTGAGACAGAGGAGACTCCCCACAAGCTCTCTATCCGCGGTAGTTGTTGGCTTGTAGCTGGTCATGTGAAGGTGAACTAAGAGACCTGTAACATACTTGGACTAAGAAATTTTGATCCCTAAATCATTCTGGTTGATTTCTAGTGAAGGGAAGGAATGTAATAGACCCATATCTATCATGAGAAACTTTCAATGCAAAGAAATTTTGATAGTAGCAATGGCTAAGGTTGAACTACTTATGATTAGTAGATCATCTACATAGATAACTATAATCAATAGACAGTTAGATGTTCTTAGCATATAATCATTTGGAAGAAAATGTTAATAGAGTAAATAGTAATCCATGTTAACATAACATCATCTACATGTCTACCTGAGTCCATAGAGAGGCCTCTTGTGTTAGCAAACTAAAAATGAAATATTTATCTACCCATTTAGTTACTCCATATAAATTTTCTATTTGAAATCACCATGAAAAAAATACATTCTTCACATCCATATGGTGAACATCCCACCTTCTTACTACTACAATTTTAGGAATTAACCAAATAAATCCTATTTTAGCCATTGGAGAAAAGGTTTCATCATAATTGATGTCATAAACTAGTTGAAATCATTTGGACACCAACCATGCTTTGGATCTACTCACAAGTCCATTTTTTGTTTTCTTTTTCCTATAGATCCACTTGCATTTGAAAATCTTATCATATGAAGGAAGTTGAACCAAGTTAGAGGTTTCATTCTTAGTGAGGGAGTTGTACTTCTTCTCCATATTTTATTCCCAGAACGGACTCCTTGTAGCTTCTATGTAAGTTTGAGGCTCAAATGGTAGAGCCATGTAACAATGCATGGGAATAATTGGTTCTATAGTTATGAGTGTATGAGGTGCTTCTTCAAATCAAGATATGATGGTAGGACCACCCAAGAGATCACTCATGAGGAGCCAATTATGTGTCAAAAATGCTCAGGAATCTGAACCTTTGCATGCATGCTCATGATATTCTGAATCAACTTTAGAACTCATAACTGGAATATGATATGAATGAAATATTGCATCATCTTTTATATCTACCTCAAGAGGAATCATATAATTTTTTATATGTTGTTCCTTAGATGCATGTAGGGGACTTTCTTCAAAGTAGACACTCCTCTTAATGAAGGGAATTGATATTGAAATATTTAGCAATATGTATCCTTGTACACCATCTAGATATCCAAAAAATATGCATTCTTTGCTTTGAAGCTCCAAATATTTCCTTCTTCTATAGTAATGTGGGCCCATCTTTGAGATCTAAAAATGTGGAAATGTGTGACTTCTAATTGTGTGGCACTCTATGCTTAAAAAGGTGTTTTCCCTATACCATATCAATGAGGAGACACATTTTGTATGTAGGAAACATAGTTGATTTCTTCAACCCACAATTTGGAAGGAAGGGACATTTCATGCAACATGCAACTGAGTGTATCTTTCAAGGATATGTTCTTCCTCGCAGCTGCCTTATTCTATTGTGAAGTGAAAGGAACTATATGTTGCAATTGTATTATTGCCTCATCACAAAAATGTTGGATATTTCTATTGACATACTCCCCCTTATTATCTATATGTAGTATATGCATCATATTTCCTTACTTCTTCTCTACATGCACATTGAAAATATTCAAATGCTCAAACACTTTATATTTCAATTTGAGAAAATACAGCAATGCACATATCATGCAATCATCTATGAATATGAGTACATATATGGCCTTACTTATGTAAGTATCTTGAAATAAACCCATAAGATCATTGTGAACAAAACATAAGGGATATTAGGCCTTCCATGCATGTCCCTTCCCAAACTTTTCTTGTGGATGCATTTGAAGATCACATTCTTCACAATTTCATAAAAAATTTATGTGGTAGGTAAGAATTTCACTATCCCTTATTTTCTAAGTTGTTGCATGTAATTGAAATTTAATTTTCTGAACCTTTCATGCCAAATTCTACTTTCGCCATTTGCATGCATCAATAGTAAAGTCGAACCTAATTGAAGAATAAATTCAAAAGTAGTGTATAAATGAGATTAATGATTTACCTTACCAATTGCAATTTTTGAGTTATCTAGCATGTTTTTTCTTTCAAATCTTCTTTTGGTATCATTATGTTTCATTTGATACACAAAGAGAATACATAGTGAAAGCTTTGGAATATGCATGACATTCTCAAAACTTCAATCTCAAAATCTACCCTCCCTTGTCTAGTTGCCTCTACTAGAGAATCATCTCTCATTAGAATAGGAGGACCAACATATGGTTTTAAAGATGAGAGAGCATAATTTGTGGCTTCCATGTGATGTGTAGTTGTAAAATATAGATCCACGCATTAGGAGAAGAACAAATAGAAATTAATGCATGTGTGTTTCTTCTTTTTTTAGGTGCTCTTTCTCCCTTATTATTCTTGGCATTCTCTAGAATATAGTCACCAAGATTGTTTTGTTGAAGATTTTATGCCATCATTGAGATCAATTATATGCTTCATGCATAATGAATATGGATGGCAATCATTATTGTAATAGCTTCATTTTGGTGTCCGCTTCTTTCCCTTCTTTTCATTTGAGCTTCTGGATTTATTTGGAGGTTTGATATTCCCTCCCTTTCTTGGATCTGGTTCTTTTGCTTTTCCTTTTCCTTTGGATTTCAAGTTTTACTTGCCTCTTTCATGTACAAAAAGTAGTTGATATTTTGAAATTTTCAATGTTCCCATTTTATAAGCTTATCATACTCATGTATCAGGGGCTCAATAAAAGTATTCAGTGCTGGTATCTTCCATGTTGCTCCCATTGTGACCCTAATAGTGTGAAAATTGGTAACAAATATAACATATTGTGGACTCAGTTTTGGTAATATCATAAGAAATAATTAGCTTTGTTTCTTGGATTTGTCAATTCTGCATTTTTTCAACTAGAGTAAAAAGCCTTGGAACCCTGTGAAGAAATATTGAATTCTTTCAAAACTATTTGGATCTAACGAGTTGAGCTCATTTTCAAGGATGTGACCTTGCATATTCTACTACTTCCAAAAGGGTGTCTCCAAAGTGGTCCAAACATTATTTGGAGTGGTGCATGCCTTCCTATGAACAACTATTTGGGAGAAATTGAAACGCATAAGAGACCAAAGGCCTTGTCCACGTAATTGAATCATTTTCAACTGCATTATTTTATTCAATCTTTGTTGTCATGGCTATCCCATACAAGAATCTACTTATGAGCCTAAATATGATCTTTAGTCTGCATTCAAAATATTTATATGGTGTAATAAATTCAAAATGTGGAAGCTTCATTCTTTCTTATAGCTCATTCAATGTCTTCAACTAGATAGTTTATGTTCCTTTTTCCTATATTCTTTGTGTTATAATTGCTATAGCACCATTTACCACTCTTAGTATTTGTGATGCTTTGTTTATGGCCTAGGGCAAGCCCTCCTTCCAAACTTGGTCCAAATATATAAAAAACAGTGTTTTATTCCCTGTACGCTACTTTACCCTGAGCTAAAAGCATGTACACGCGGGTTAGTTAATACCCAACCCACGTATATGTATTAAAACACTTAGAAAAATTAAATTTCCTTAATTATGGGCGGAGTTCATGGGTTTTACCTGTTGATTACCTCCTATTTCCCGTGGCCCAACTATTTCCCAACTAAAAAACTAATTGGGAGAGGTATAAATAGACCTCTATGGTAAGGCCTTAAAGAGGAGAAGAGATAGAGTTATTATACTGAGACTATCCCTCACTGAGTCTGATGAATCCCTATGCCTCATGCACTTCCCCAAGCTTCAGGAAACCCTTGTTTCCTTGATTATAGATATCCTCCCTTTTGCTTGAGATATCATGGTGTTGGTGATGAAAGAATATTGTTGAAGGCTGGGATAGGACGAATCTGGAGGAGGGTTTCGCTTGGAGCCAGAAGAAGAAGACTCATGTGAATTATCTCCATGTTATTTATAGCTTACTGCAATAAAAGAAATGTTGTCTTTTTTTCGAAATTAACTATGTTTATGCGTCAAATTATGTTTTAATTCATTATGAATTTCATTTTGATGTACGATCAATCATTTTTTTATATGATATAAATTCAATTTCATGAATATGCTTTACTTCTATACTGCTATGTATGTTCGAATTGAATGATTTTCAGGTTTGAATAACATCAAGAGTTGTAGAGGGTCTGAACCCCGCGGGACCTACTCGAAAGAAGGAAATCCAGGTATGGTCACTCTTACTTAGTTTGATAATATAAGCATATTTCCTGAGTTGTATGAACATTTCTTGTTGTAGTTTTCTTTTGCTTTGTTGGGGTTCTAACCCAAAGCCCTAGGTTGCTTCCGCCCAAAACAATAATACCATGTGAAATTGTAGTTGAACCTGCATAGGCTGGATCTAGCTATAAAATAATAAACAAAACTTGCAATTAGGAAACAAGAGATAATTGAGAGATGACTAATTAATGGATTTCATTCATGTACAAAAAAACGAGAGAATACCATTCCATACAATATACTTTACATGGTTGAACCAATATGGTAGTAAATCTAGAGGGACGTTAACATGCATTGAAGCATCAAGGGAATGTTGAAGTCTAAAATGAGTCTCCTAAAGAAAATAATAAAATTGTAATAAAAATAATAAATTAAGAGTTATGAATTTTTAACAGAAAAGAAAGAAAACTACATTTTTTTGTTGTATGTTTTTCTTATCTCCTTGTTAGTTTACTCAAATTTCACATGTATACACTTGTAGCATGTAGAATTAAATTTCATGTCCAACAAATTCCCACTTTGCATAATTTTTAGTAGATACACACCAAGAAAAAATCAAAATACATAAAAACAAAGTGTGTTTTCCCGCCTTTCAGTAGCAAGTTGTTATAGGGTCAATTCCAAACATATTTTTCATGTATTTTGGTTTTTTCTTGTTGTATATATACTCAAAAATATGTATATTGTGTATTCATTGGATTCAAAATATAATTCCACAACCAATGAGTGCACACACTTGAAATTTGAGTAAACCCACAAGGAGATAAGTCAAAAATATGATTAAAAAAAAAATCTTTCCCTCCAAAAATACTCTCCTTTGGGCATGACATCATCATCCCGAATCTAATTCATTCTCTTAATGTTGATTTTGTTAGTAAATTTTTCATTTTCACGTTCATTTTTGATCTCAAAATTCTATTAATGGAAAACTGACACATAATGCTAGTTAACTAACTATGCAGTCATAAGTGAACATAATGTTTGGGATGATCACTTACCAAACTCAGAATATTTCCTAGACTTTGGTTCACGACTTATGTTGACCATCAATCTGTGACTAATATGATGAACTAAAATTGAAATTAATGCATAGATTCCTCCATAATGTCCTCCAAAAACGGCCGACAAATTTGGTATACCTGTGTGACACAACACTATGAGGCAATCTATGTAGTCTCACAGTTTCTTTGAAAAATAAGCTTTTCGGATTAGTTGCATCAGTTGTTTTAGTACATGTATTAAAATGTGCCATTTTTGAAAATATGTCCATAATAACAAAGATAGGCATTACCTCGTTGAGATCGAGATAACCCAATAACAAAGTCCATGTTGATTGAATCTAACAAATTAACAAATTAAGGCAATGGTTGATATAACCCAATGTTATGACTTCTTATTTTCACCTGCTAACAAATTTTGCATCTCTCCACAAATCTCTTCACACTAGCTTGCAAGCATGGCCAATAGTAAAATGACATTAACATGGAAAATTTTGTATTAGTCCCAAAATGTCCATCCAATCCTCCACTATGTTTTTATTGTATCAAATTATTCCTTATAGAGCATTTTGGAATACAAAGTCCATTGTCTTTAAATAATAAACCATCTTACATCATAATATAATTTGACCATTATGTTGTATTTTTTCTCACTAGATTTTTACATGTTGCATATGCTTCCATAACGCCAACATCATTCTCATACATTTCTATGATTTCATGAAATCCTATTACATGAAACTGAAATTCCTAGAATTAAATTAATCATACATAACGTGTCTTCAACTTTATTGAAGAACCACCAGTGTGCTTAGTTATAGAAGTAAAATTTTCTAAAAAACCCACCCATTTAGCACGCCTCTAGCTAAGTTTTGACTAACTGTTTATAAACTGTAATGCATGATTGGTATTCAATAAAATAAACTCCTTTGGCATTAAATAATGCAGCCACTTCTTCAAATCTTACAAAACATCATAAAATTCCCTATCATATGCAGAGAATTTTTTATTGGCTTCATTTAAGATTTCATTGAAACAAGCGATTGGGCATCCCTCTCGGCTCAAAACCACTCTGATAAAATTATCGTTGGTATCCATCTCCACTTGAAATGACTTTTGAATATCAAGCAATAGTAAAATTGGCTACTCTGTGATATTTTTCTTCAATAATTTAAATTTTTTTGGCTATTTTACAATCCACTTAAATGGTTGATTAATTTCCTTAATGGTTTCAATAATTAGTGCACACAAACTATTGGAGTTTTTAATATATTTTCGATAAAAACTAGCAAGCTCATGAAAACTTCTTACCTCATACACATTTCATGGAACTAGCCAATTTATAATCCCCTTCACTTTATCTAGATCCCTCTTGAATCCATCTCTGGAAATTACAAAAACCAAATAACTAACTCGTCTTTAATAAAATTTCACTTCTTTAAATTTATAGGGAATTTTCTTTTTGTAGCATACCCATAACCAATTTAAATGTTGTAAGTGCTCTTACCTAGTTTTGTTGTACACTAATATATCATCCAAATAAACAATAACAATTTTTCGTGTAAATTATTTTAAAACTTCGTTCATTAACTTCATGAAATTTTTGGGTGCATTGGTTTAGATGAAGTGCATCACAAGTCATTCATGCAACCCATGATTTGTTTTAAATGCAGTTTTCCACTTGTCTCCCTCTCTTATACAAATTTGATGATATCCACTTTTAAAATAATTTTTTGAAAATAATTTTTCTTCACTTAAATGGTCAATTAAATCATCAATTCGTGGGAGTGGAAATAGATACCTAATGGTAATTTTATTTATTTCCCTAGAGTTTATTTATTCGCTCAATACTCTCAGCACAACATAGGGGCCGAATCTTTCTTTAACCATGCCTTTTTCCAATAAATTATTATTAAACATTTTTTTTTACTTCATTTTCTTGTGGTGTCATTCAGTATGAAGATTTATTTGGAAAAGTAGATCTTGTAATTAAATAAATATGATGTCTAATACTTCTAACGGGAGGTAAAATACTTAGTAACTCGTACACAATAATATTAGAAAATTGATACAATAGGTTTCTAATTTCCTCTAACAAATAATTTAAATCTCTGCTGGTAAGAATTACATATAGTTTCCCAACTAAAGAAAAGTGTAATTCTTCTTTTTTTTCTTTTTGCAACATCTCCTTTCCACTCATAAGAAGCAAAATGAGACATGTTTCTTCTTTGATTTCTTCATTTGGTAAAGGTAACAAAACATGGTTTTTCCCAACCTTTTCAAAAGTACAAATATTTCTTATGTGATCATGTATGGCCTTCCTATCATATTGCCACATCCTCCCCAATAACACATGGAAAGTGTCCATTAACGTTATGTCACAAATAACTTCATCCTTATATTTCTCAATATGAAAATCTACTTTACACTACTCATTAACCAACACTTGGTGTCATTTTTGTATCCAATACAGTTTATAAGGATGAGGATGTGTGGTTATTTTTAAATTTAACTTCTCTACCATTTCCACCAAAACCAAACTATCAATACTTCCTCTATCAATAACATGTTTACAACACTTACCCTTTGACTTACACATGGTTCAAAATAAACTTATTCTTTGAGTTAGTTCTTTGATTTTCTTTTCAACTTTGATCAACACTCTTTTCATTAACAAATATTCTCCAACGTCATGAACCTCTTCAATAACAGTGTTTTGATTTTTGTTTTCTTCCATTGTTTCAGTAAATTGAGCACCTCTCTGACCTGTTGTTGCATTCTCAAGTCAATCTTGTGACATATGCTCGAGTTTCACACATATAAAACATCTAGGATGATAGTCTCTTCCTCAACCTATACCTCTGGAGAATGGAATTCTCCCTCTCGAATCACCTCCTCTTGGTGATTGATTGTTGGAACTTCCTTCATCTTCTCTTTCTGCAGATTGAATTTTTCCTCTTCCAATCGGTTGTCCTTTGCCTCTTGTAGGACTCCTTCCTTGACTTCTCTAGATTTTTTTTCTAGCAAGATTTTCTTCTGCCTTCAAGGCAGCTTGATATGCATCTTCAATATTCTTTAAAAATGATAAGCCAATTTCATCTTGAATATCAAATATCAAGCCATTAATATATCTAGCAAATTTCTCAGCATCATCTTCTACCTGACCAACTCTGATGTTCAATTTATAAAACTCCTATGTATATTCTTTAAATCACGTGGAATTTTGTCTGAGATTTTGTATTTATATAAAAAGATTAATATGATATTCTTTGGGTAAAAATTTACCTTTGAGTTTTTCTTCCATCATGTCCCAATTTTTGATTTTAGCTTTTCCTTTCTTCTTCTGCCGAGCTTGTACTTCATCCCACTAGAGTGTAGAATGTCTTTTTCATTTGGTTACTTCATACTTAACTCACTTATTTTCTTCAACATATTCATAATCAAAATATTTATCAAGATTGTTTATCCAATCCACAAATTACATTCATATGGTGGAATCTTGATCTTTGGCCTGAAACTTATCTTAGCGAACATCTTCATCATCCCTACATCTTCTAATTCTTCCATCTCTTCATCACTGGAAGATTCTTCTCATCACTGACATCTCTCATGTTAGTTTCTATCCTCTTAGTAGTATCCATATTTGCTTCTCTCTCTCAAATTATTCTTACACCATCTTGTAAAGCCACATTTCCTACAAGCTCCCTCGACCTACTCTTTGAATTGTTCCTCGTTGATCTTCCATTATCAGTTTTAATTAAAAATATATGCTTTGACACCATAACTCATGTCGATTCAATCTTTCCAATGACTCTACTTAACTATTTTCCTCCAAATCAAAATTATATGCAATTCATTTTTTAATAAAATGAAAGGAAAACCTTTAAACACTCAATTTATTAAATATTCAACAAAATAACCAATATATTCTATAATTTCACGAGGTCGTGTCGGAATTTCCAAACAATTTGTTATAACTCCCGACTGAGGTTAGGGTTGAGTTTTTGTGGATTAGTCAAGGGTTTAGAATTGACTAGAGCTGGAAGGTCGTGGTCGACTTCACCACAACTAGTCAAGTGTTGGGCTTCTATACAAAATTTATGAATCAAATGGGACTGACTATAGGTTGGGGCCGACCTACTTTGATTTCAATACAAATTATTTTGTTCTTTTACTAGACGTACTTAAGGGTCGGGACTCGAATTCACTAAGGACAAGTCAAGGGTCAGACCCAATTACATTCAACAAACAAAAAACTTAACCTTTTATCCTGATTGTCAACTCCTACCTCCACCTCAAGAAGCATACTTTTATTCCTTTTCCTTCATAAACCTTGTTCATTCAACTGATTTAAGGAAATAGCTCGACACCATAAATTTCTTCACCACAAAATAATTTGATCCAATAAAAGAGTGTTGATGCAAAAAAATTTAATTGCAAAGGGAATTGGGTCCAGTAGCTTCCATTGGGCGTTAAAACAAATACTTAACACAACGATTTGATAACAAATCTATAACACATAATTTGGAAGAAAATCCAAATCAAACAAAGCATCGGTAATCCAACAACAAAGAGGAACAAAATTTATTCAATATATTTAGTGTCTTTCTTCATAAAACACATAAATCCACATTCATGTAGTCACTTTTTAGCACCCTTTTCTTAAACTACAGGTTCTATTTAAGTACAAAAGAAAAAAATTGGTTAAGATCCACTAATTGTGAATATCATTCCTAAATCTATAAGATATTTAATCTATTAAAAGTAATTACAATATCTCTTGGAAATCAACTACAACAAATCCTTATTTTATACAAATTCATAACAATTCTAACTAAATACTATTTTCCTAAGTATTTCAAATAATTTAAAATAATTCAGGAAACCCACTTCCTATGTAAATGAACTTTTGACCATCATTTGTCAAAATGAACTTACTGATGGTGATTCTTTTGCATCATTCGTCCTTCATTTCAATCATTAGCACCAATAGCAACCTAGTTATTAGGTTATCCTCCTCCAAATAGGATATTAGACTATCCTCCTCCAAATCTATATACATCTAACTAGCATTTGCACCTTATGTTGCAAAGAAAGCGTCGTAAGGCATAGAGTGGTGAAGAATAGCAGAGTGGGGAAGAACAAGCACATGTATAGAGTGGGGAAGAATAGGGACATTTGAATGGACATTGTTGAAAGCAAGGGTGGATGATAATGAGTTACAATTGCAATAGTTAGTTATGTGTATTCTGAAAATGGATATTTTGTAAATAATAATAGTTTGTGAAAGAATAGTGACATGTGAATGGACATTGTTGAAAAAAAGGGTGGATGATAATGAGTTAGAGTTGAAAGTAATAGTTATGTGTATTTTGAATATGGGTATTTTGTAAATAATATTAGTGTGTGGAGAAATATCAACATGTGAATGGACATTGTTGAAAGCTAGGGTGGATGATAATGAGTTATACTTGAGATGATTAATTATGTGTATTCGAATATAGCTTCTCTCACAATATTCATAGTGAAGTACAGAGTCTTCTCAAGAAACTTGCCTGAAGTGGCGTTTTACCTGGAGTTGAAAGGTAAAATAAATCATTGGAATGGCTACAAAGAAAACTTGCCATGTAACGACAGCCACAACTCCAAGACTGCTATAATAATTCATGGTAGACGACATGGCAAAGGCAAAAGAGAAAGGAATGTCTACATCGAGAATGCTGAAATCTGAAGAAACTTGAAAAAGGAGGTGGGGAAGATAAATGTCAGTAGTTTACTACCCTGATGTACATCAAATTTCACTTTTTGTTTTAAGGAGTGAAAAGAAAAGAAGGAAGCCCATTGTGATTACATAAAATACTTATTCTGCTCAGAACTCTTCCCAATGGAGTTGCATCAAAAAATGCCATTGTTGCCCGAAATAAAGAACTCAGAAGCTTAGAAAAGAAGGACTTTGATGCCTCAAGCCCCAAAATAACACAAAGCAATGACCGAAGGAATAAGAACAATATAGATGTGAACCCAATGGTTGAGTACACTGTTATTAAACTTAATACACTGACTTGAAGACTTTGCACCTTTGCAACCATCCAAATATTTCTTGAAATCTGCCCAATCAGAAATATAAGATGACCGAGACGAGCACAAGAACAATATAAGAAACCTTTATTCTGTTTCAAATAGTCAATATATGGCTTCAAACCAGTGTCCCCAACTTCAAACCAGTGTGCCTCACTAGGAATGTGCATGTACTGTTTGATGTGTTCTACAGAAACAATGTAGTTTGCAAGTGTACATTGGATGTGAATATTGGAAACCAATGACACGTTCAATGACAGACCATATGATAGTGCCATCCCAACAAAACCTACACCAGTTCAAATGTTAGGCATCATCATCGTATACATAAAAGCATACAGTAACAACATATATCTCCCACAGATGACCCTTAGTTTCATCGTTCATACCAGGATTGAAGCTGCCCTTTGGGAGTAGAACCATAGCAAGAGCAGAGGAGAAAAGAACAGTTGCACTTAACATCTCTAGATGATGAATCAACCATTCATTTGCCGAGAAACTGTAGAAAAAGGGGTTCAAATTTTTATCAATAAGGTCTAAGTTCTTCTTTAAGAACTGATCCTCAACCTTGAAAGCCCTAATGGTCATTGTTCCTGCTATGGACTCACCAAAATGATTTGCAATAGGTGATTTCGTTGTACCATTCAGTCTCATCAGTTCTTTAGCAGAGGAAAAATAGTATTTCTGATTAAATTGAACAAACAAAAAATCAATTATAGCTTCTCTCACAATATTCATAGTGAAGTACAAAGTCTTCTCAAGAAACTTGCGTGAAGTGGTGTTTACCTGGAGTTGAAAGGTCAAATAAATCATTGGAATGGCTACAAACAAAACTTGCCACAACTCCAAGACTGCTAGAAGCATTCATGGTAGATGACATGGCAAAGACAAAAGAGAAAGGAATGTCTACATCGAGAATGCTGAAATCTGAAGAAACCTGAAAAAGGAGGTGGGGAAGATAAATGTCCATAGTTTACTACCCTGATGTGCATCAAATTTCAATTTTTGTTTTAAGGAGCGAAAAGAAAAGAAGGAAGCCCATAAAATACTTACTCTGCTCAGAACTCTTCCCAATGGAGTTGCATCAAAAATTCCATTGGTGCTCGGAATAAAGAACTCAGAAGCTCAGAAAATGACTTTGATGCCTCAAGCCCGAAAATAACACAAAGCAATGACCGAAGGAATAAGAACAATAGATGTGAACCCAATGGCTGAGTACACTGTTATTAAACTTAATCCACTGACTTGAAGACATTGCACCTTTTCACCTTTGCAGCCATCCAAATATTTCCTGAAATCTGCCCAATCAGAAATATAAGAACAATATAAGAAACCTTTATTCTGTTTCAAATAGTCAATATATGGCTTCAAACCAGTGTCCCCAACTTCCTTCTCTTCCCTTTTAACTAGATGATCCCCCTTGGGAGCTCTATTTGAAATCAGTCGTTCTTTCTGTGATTTGCTCCTTTGAATTTCTCTCTCGTCATTAATCGGTTCATATTTTGGGGATGGAATCGTGGCTGTTGATTCATTGGAACTAACAGTATTCTTGTGTGCATTCACAAGCTCCCTAAATGCCTCACTCGAGACCAATAGTTCCTGATATTTCCAAGTTTGATGAATCTCCCCATCTACCATCAACTACAAAAGAGAGAAACTTTAGTGTAGAAATTCAAAGAAAAATAGCCAAAGCTATGAGCATTAGATATGTTAATATTACAGGAGTTATAATTATGTGCAATCTGTTAAAAAAGTTCGTCAAAATGTTGTATACAAGCAAACAAAGAGCTTCCACATGGCTAGGACAATTGTTTACTAACCAGAATAGCATCAAATGCCAGGAGAAAATCAACTTGGTGTGTTACAAGGATTACTGTCTTGTTTGACAGTGCTCCCATTATGTATTCCTACACATCAAAATTCATGATTAATAGGATCTGCGGTAGCTAAAGAAAATGAAAATCATTGTTGTATAAAGGTGCAACAACCAAATTAGTAACAACTACATAATAACTTTAAAAACCTTTATATTAGAAGGAAATCGCCATATTAACCTTAAACAGGCTAGTAACTGTATGAGCATCAACAACATTGAAAGGATCATCCAATAGATAAATATCAGAATCTTGATATAAGGCACAGGCAAGCTGTATCCGCTGTTTCTGGCCACCGCTGAGATTGACACCTCTTTCTCCTATTTTAGTCTGATCACCGAAGGGAATATTCTCGAGGTCTTTATCCAGCGAATACTTGAGGATAACTTCCTGATATTTCTACTCGTCCATGGGACGCTCAAATAATATGTTGTTTCGTATTGTTCCAGTTTGAATCCATGCAGTCTGAGAAACATATGCGAGGGTGCCACAAACTTGCAACTGCATAGGCAGGGTTGAGAACAATAAGAAAGAGAATCAATCAATTTAAATGGTTGACAATGTTAAGGTAAGGAGGTAAATAATTCATACTCACACTACCCCTTAACTTTGGTAATTCTCCAAGTATTGCAGCTAAAAGAGTTTATTTTCCAGATCCAACTTCTCCACAAATTGCCAATTTTTGGCCATGTTTAACCTCCATATTTATGTTTCTCAATGTGGGATTTGTTGAACTGGAAACCCAACTTAGTGTTGCAAAACTGATAAGAAGAGAGTGGTCAGAGTTCTGAAGAAATACACGCTCAACCACCCGATCCTGTGATTCAGTAGCCTCAAGAAATTTGATGATACGACTTAATGAGACATTTGCTTGAATGATAACAACAATTACATCAGGCATTAGTCTTTATCTTCCCGGCCATTGTTCTGACAACGAAAACCCAGTTCTGCAAAAGGGCAGGGAGTGGCAGTGTACAAAGGGTATGTACTATCAGGAACCCTTTTCCCACTGAAAATGTCACAGTTGTTTGAACCATACCCTTGAATGACATGGTTGACTCCAGCATCGTGTTGGCTAGAAGAAATAAACACCTCGCCGAGAAACTGAGGTTGAAAAAATTGATGGCATGTGATGATTATACTATAGATGAAGAGAAGAAGGACCGCTAAATAGCAAAAACACTGATGCCCATGTTTCTGCAGTCCTCCTAATCCAAAGCCATAATTCCTTTGAGCGAAATGATTCTGCAGAGTGAGAGCTCCAAGGGAAGTTGACAGTGGTTTAGTTATAGAGACAGGCCAAAACGAAATAATTAAATAATCGCCTGCACCTCATCTGGACGCAAATTCAAAAAACAAGGTCGTTATGTAGCTGTTGCGAAGTTAAATATTTATTTATGGCTAGGCACCAGTAGGTTTACAACAGCATTTCAGCTTCTGATAATAGGTGTCGATGCGCAAGATCCAAAGGAAACTTAGGACGGATAATCACTAATGCCCTCCAGGACAAGATCCAAGAGATAACCAACCTAGTAAATGGGTAATAGAGGAGCACTCATGTTGTTAGAGAGGATGAAATTTGAGACCCGCGTCTCACAAATTATCCACATTGCCATTAAACTACAAGTTAAATTTCAAGAAACAAGGCTGTTTCAGAGGCTTGCTAGGATTCTGATGGCATCTCTATAGCCTAAAATATGATAATTTTACCAATCATCACCAAATGAAAAACAAAAAAAAAATCAATGACACTACAAATGACAATCGATTATACCAATCCGTACTGGTGCAGTAATCTACCGAAAGCATAAAGCAAGATACAACAGGATCGGCCAAAAGAACATGAACAGATTACATCAAAAAAAAGGTAGGACAGAGTGCAAGAAATCAACTAACAAACCTAGATTCCCCTTCACTCCCAAATGAGAACCAGTCATACCTGTGCTACAATGCAGAAGCTACAGTACAAAGAATGGAGTAAAACTTCAGAACCCTAATATATATTCATCCATCATACCCGCATTAACAAATCAACAGCAGTGAGGGGGGTATCTAGTCACCTGGGTTGGGGCATTTTCAAAAACAAAAGTGCATTGTTATCAAGGATTCTCAATCTGATCATGGTATCAGTTTCTGATGGAGCAGATTACTGTCAGCTGGGCATCGATACTGATATATGTTAGCTGATCGAGGAAAAACAACCGAAAGTATAAAACACCATTTCACAATACACGCATTCCCCCAAAATTGAAAGCGGACCAACCAAGATGTGAGCAGGGTGGGAAGCCCTCGTCATCATTTTTACGCCATCCTCTGCACGAACCCTTCACTGCAGGTCCCCGCCCTCCTCTGGAGCGACTCCGCCTGCACCCTCCTCAACACCCCCGACCTACTCTGCATCAAACGCAGATATCCGCGTGCAGGCCGGGTTCGATAACATGGTTAGAGTAAATGGTTCGATAACTAATATCATTACGTTTTTTTAAGGGTGTTTTTTAATGTTTTAAAACATTTTTTATTAAATTAGACGGCTGATTTTTGTTCAATCGTCTAACAAAAGATCTAACAGCTACGATTAAGACAGAAAGGCATTTGGGGGAGTTCATTTCAGAGGGAAACGCCTTAAGGCGTAATAACTTTCACAACAGTAAAATCTAAAATCTGTTCTTCTTATTTACACAATTATATTTTATTTAAAAAATCAATAAATTCTGTTCCATTAATAAGTTTTAACGGTTAATATTTGAGAACTGTTGGGAGGTTTTCCATATTTTCTTTTGGAATTTTCAAGGATGTGTGACATCAATTATCTCGTGGGTCTATAAAATCCCCACCTTTCTCTCCCTCTCCCTCTCCTGCGAGTTAAATTATACTTGGTTTGTGAAATCAATAAATTCCATTCAAGCTCCTCAATGAATTTCAGCTTCATTGCAAGTGTATTTTGTACCATAATTTCACTTGTTCTGCTCGAGATGAAGTAGAGGTGCAGTACCTTCAATTTAATTTTAGTTCTCCCGAATGCCAATAGAGTCTGCTGATCTACGATTCCTTTTTTCAACCTGGCCGAAATCTCGAAATAATTGAGCCTAATGATAAGTACAACCTAATTACGGCATATCTTTCCCGAATTTAAATTCCATTTTAAACTGCCGCAATAATCGAAACATGATTCTGAGTGATTTCAGAGATTATAACACGCCCTTTATCCTTAAGATCTGTTTTGTTATTTCTCTATTGGTAACCCCTCTTGACAGTGCATGAATTCGGGGTTGGGTTGGGTAGCTTTTGTGATATAGTTTTCTTGACAATGATTTCACGGGGAGGAGTGAGCTGCTGCCTGGGCGCTTTTGCCCTTTATTGCTTAGGTCACAGAAGAGGAAGGTAACTAACTGCCCTTCTTCATTTTCTATTTGTTTGTGGGAGTGAGAAATTAGGAAAAGCAAATGATGATTTGTTTCTTGTTTGAATGATATGATCAGGGAAGCTGCTATTCTCAGGTCTGTGAAGCGGGTGAACCAACTCAAAGATCTAGGTAAGGAGTTTGGAAATTATCTCCTTAGCAATGTTTTGATTTGTTACTTTAAAAGTTGCAAAAACATTGTGAGCAAATCCAGCTCAAGATAGCAAATATTGGGACCCTTTCCTATTAGAGACACGCAATCAAAAATTTATGTTAGAATCTGTGTTTTGGTTCCATAGTATTTGAAACTGTGATTACCTTTACGATTCCTAATTTCTTATGTAAAACTTGCATACTTCAATTAATTAGGCGAACCTATTTCTCATGTTGGACTCTGATGTGTCTGAGAGGATGGAATTGGCCTTATGAGATTACGTTCGGGTGTTTTTGTCCGGAATCCAGTGATTTGTTTTGGTTCAAATCGTGATTTTTTGTTATATAAAATGTGTTTTTGATTGCATAAATTGATCGGCACCTTCAAAATTTCAAAAAACCCTGAATTACTAAATTGTAAAAACCCTCCAAACCTCTGAGCTACCCAATTAGTAAAAAGTTCACAACTTAAATTTGTGACTCAACCCATCCTTAACGAATTCTAGAAAAATTCTGCCAAAAAAAAGAAATATACCAAAAAAATTCCACAACATATAACAAATAGAATATGGCCTTCCCTATATCGCTACTTTTCATATGGGCCGGAGGACACTTTTACCAGGAGAAAGAGGGCGAGGGATGAAGGCATGACTGCCACAGGTCAATGGTTAACAAATATCCTTAGTCTACCGATGCCAAGACCCATTCATGGTTTATTTATGGAAAACAAATAGCAATAGGTATTAATGTTTATTATGAATAGATTAGGTTTCCCGTTGTTCTTAATATGATTGGGTTACTTAGCACTCAGGGTGAAAAGTCATATTTTCTGCAAAGTTATAAACCTCCTTATGGTTTGCTGATACCTTGCAAATGTATCTTTGAAATTCTAACATAAATCTAAAATTGCTTAATTCATTATACAAACATTAAATAAATTTTCTCATGCCAAACAGAGACAGAGACGGTATGTTTAGGCTGTTTACAGGCGTATGCGGCTATGGAAAAAGAACAATCCTTGTGACCACCTAGTATTTGAAGCAGGCTATATAGACAAATGCAATATCTTACATATCATTTTTTTACAGAACTTTTAAAACACATTTCTTATAAATTGTTTATCAACACAAGAAATAACCGTGCCCTTTTGTTCCTTTCTATTAACTGGAACATTGTTTGGAATCGATCCTGTCGAAAAGTCAAAGGTGCTTTTAATGCTGCAAACAATCTTTTGAACCCAGATTTTGCACTGCCTTAGGAACTATGCATAGATGATCTATACGCGAATAGCAAGTGTCAACTTGAGTGGGCAATCCCAGGGATTCTACGAAGGCATGTTGGCTATTCTATTATCTTAATTATGCGTATACCTGCAATAGTATACATCTTAATGGCTAGAGTAAGCATCATTTTTAGCTGTGCTTCAAGGATGGAATATCTTGTATATAGTGCTCCTCAATATTTAAAAAAAAAATATGGTCAAATTATTGAGTAGTAATTATAATAATTAAACTTGTAATAAAGGGCTACATGGTTTGGTTCAGATATAAATATAATTTGAAAACTCTTGTGAATTTCACTAAATCATTTGTCATTATATCTTTAGACTTTTGTTCATGTATATATAATTGGGTCAATGATGCAGACACCTCAGGTCTGCAGTACTCTCTCTTCTCTGATCTGCTCAAGTTCAGTTATACACATCCTGCTCCAGCATATCATGACAGTGAAAGAATGCTTCCCAAAATCTGAAATGGGGTTAGTAATAAACAGGGAAATGGACTCTGCGACACAACATTACAACTGAAGGATAATGAGAGGATTTTTACGCAATATTAGCAGATCAGGGAGTCCACAAGAATATACAGGCCACTACACAACAATCACAGTCAATATATTCATTTCTCCTTCTCTAAATACTCACAGGAGCAACAACATAGAGAAGTTCGTGACTGGAAATTTAAATAAGCAGTTATCTATCTTATCCATAATCTCTATTGGAAGATTACTAAAATATCATTATTTTAAATTGGCACACAGGCCAAAACAGTGGTGTCCTGCCAAGTTACAACGCCCTCTGGCTCGCCTGCACGGCTCCTCTCAGCATATTCAATTCATTTTTCCCCTGTTACACAGAGATACGCTGGCCTCTTTATACACAAAACACGACTAGTTACCATCCTTAATTCGTTAAGAAAAATGCATAACCCCTAAATTTACTCCTAGCTAATCCGTACTGGTGCCATAATCTACCAAAAGCATAAAGCAAGATAAAACAGGATCGGCCAAAAGAACATGAACAGATTACATCAAAAAAAGGTAGGATAGAGCGCAAGAAATTAACTAACAAACCTAGATTCCCCTTCACTCCCAAATGAGAACCAGTCATACCTGTGCTACAATGCAGAAGTTACAGCACAAAGAATGGAGTAAAACATCAGAACCCTGATATATATTCATCCATCATACCCGCATTAACAAATCAACAGCAGTGAGGGGGGTATCTGGTCACCTGGGTTGGGGCATTTTCAAAAACAAAAGCGCACTGTTATCGAGGATTCTCAATCTGATCATGGTATCAGTTTCTCGAAATATGGCATTTCATCGATCTCACAGACGACAATCATCCACTCCATATATATCTCGGACTGTTTCTCGTCCTCCAGCAAACAGAGCTGCTGAAACTGGACGAATTTAAGTCTTGCATGCAGAAACAGAACGACGCCCTCAAATGCAATATTGAGAAACATGCCCAGGGAAAAGTCATGGCAGTGCCTGCACAGGAACGTGTTTAAGATGCAACCCGGATATATGAAAACCATTCAAATTTTTCATTTCATCTGCCCAGCAACCATGGTCTCATCATATACCGGTCTCATCAATTGGATGGATCATATGGATGGATGAGATTGGTTTCATCGTCTAACACTTAAATCAAAGGCTCAGAAATGCACACGTAACCTAAGAGGAAAGTTGATTTCAAATGGAAACGCCTTACGGCGTAAATATAGGTGATTCTTCTGTCAAGCTCGACTGGATAAAGGAAGACTCCCCATTACTGCGTCTTTCTGAGGAATATATGGCGGGAACAATTTTTAACTGTACACAACAGTCGTATCTACGTGGCGAATCCGAATAAATGGGTGACATCTCGTTGTTCGATTGCAGAGGAAACAACAATCAATGCTTCTTTTTTCCAAGAGAATGGATTGCACGGTTGCACTTCTTATCCTATAATAGTTCCAAATAACTACAGCATCAACAATGATCCAAATTTTGAACAACTCAAGCAAATAGGATTCCAAATTACATGGTCTTTACCCGAGTTTTGCAGTTCTTGTAGAGCCACCGGAGGAAGATGTTATGCTTCTGCTTATGCTAATGATTATGATTATGCTGATGATTATTCTTATTGCATTTGTAGTCACGATGATGTTCACAACTGGAATTGCACTAGTAAGGATCTCGAACACTCGTTTTCTTGTCCATATTGTCTTGCCTCGTCTTTATATACGTTACGTTATCTCACTCCACTATTTCTATTTTCTTTCATCAAGGACCATTGTTGGACACAAGGGTAACTTTAGTATCTTTGGACGCAATGGCGGGTAGGCTGTTTATCTTGAAAATTCATCTATTTTCGTTATTTTTGTTTGTTTTTTATATTCCATGCTCTAATGATCTTGTTCATCTTTTTTTCAGTGTTCCTCTGAGTATACTCAATTCCCTTTTCCCCTGTTACACAGAGATACGTTGGTCTCTTTATACACAAAACACGACTAATTACCATCCTTAATTCGTTAAGAAAAATGTATAACCCCTAAATTTACTCCTAGCCAATCCGTACTGGTGTCGTAATCTACCGAAAACATAAAGCAAGATACAACAGGATCGGCCAAAAGAACATGAACAGATTACATCAAAAAAAGGTAGGACAGAGCGCAAGAAATCAACTAACAAACCTAGATTCCCCTTCACTCCCAAATGAGAACCAGTCATACCTATGCTACAATGCAGAAGTTACAGCACAAAGAATGGAGTAAAGCATCAGAACCCTGATATATACTCATCCATCATACCCGCATTAACAAATCAGCAGCAGTGAGGGGGTATCTGGTCACCTGGGTTGGGGCATTTTCAAAAACAAAAGCGCACTGTTATCGAGGATTCTCAATCTGATCATGGTATCAGTTTCTCGAAATATGGCATTTCATCGATCTCACAGACGACAATCATCCACTCCATATCTATCTCAGACTGTTTCTCGTCCTCCAGCAAACAGAGCTGCTGAAACTGGACGAATTTAAGTCTTGCATGCAGAAACAGAACGACGCCCTCAAATGCAATATTGAGAAACATGCCCAGGGAAAAGTCATGACAGCGCCTGCGCAGGAACGTGGATGGAAGAACTTGTTTAAGATGCGACCCGGATACATGACAACCATTCAAATTTTTCATTTCATCTTCCCAGCAACCGTGGTCTCATCGTATACCGGTCTCATCAATTGGATGGATGAGATTAGTTTCATCGTCTAACACTTAAATCAAAGGCTCAGAAATGTACACGTAACCTAAGAGGAAAGTTGATTTCAAATGGAAACGCCTTACGGCGTAATTAGTTGGAAATAGAACTAGAAGAAACCAAAATCCTAATAGTAGGCTAAAGCGAAGTGGTGGACAAGCAGATATGGAAGCCCAAAAATGACCATAATATTTAAAGAAATATTTTAGAGCCTAGTGTGTTTCTACCACTCTACGAAAACAAGTTCCTTAAAACACCTAGGTAAACATAAAATGCATTGGTTTAGACCTTTTAGAATAATCTAAATTATATCAATGGGTGAAATAAAGCTAACAAAACTTAGTGGTCTTCCATTGAAGGGCCTAGTAAATGGAAGGAAGTTGAAGGCATACTATGACCCCAAGTGTTTGAGATGTTGTAAGCTAGACATGTCATTTAGTGTTGAAGTAGTTAAAAGTATGGTAGGGCTAGTGGTAGCATTAATGTTTTTGTGGGCTTAGTGGAGTAGATAGGTATAACACTTAGTATTAATGGTGGGAATCACTAGAATTGAGTTCTTAGATTTATTGTGTTTATGAAAAGAATAAAGAATAAGGGAGTAATAATGAACATCTGATGAAAAGACACACACAAAAGTGATAAAAAACAACTACTATACCCTATTACCTAATGGTTTCTTATGGATTGTGACAAGTTAATGTAAGGGTCAAATCCAATAATTTGCATTAGATTTAGGCACCACGTGGGGTTAACAACTAAGGTAGTAAATTTAGTGGTGAGAAGAGGCTACAAGAAAGTATAAGTGTTCCCCACAACTCCAAGTCTTCATTACTTTAGTTAAATGAGTTTAGAGAGTAAAACCCATCTCAACCAAAGTGAGTTAAGTCAACCAAGAGAATACATAGATTTATAAGTGTGAAAGTATTCAAATGTGTAGTTGTTTGAGTATTTTGATTGTCACTTCTCTAGGTATTCAAAATTTTGCAAGTGTTCAACCACAAGAAGAGGATCAATTATCTTCAACAAGCCAAGTATAGGCTACACAAGTAATTTTTCAAAAAGAGTAACAAGGACAACAGCTCCATTTGAGTACAAATGGAGATACTAGTGAAAATGGTGTGAACCAAGTACAAAGCAGTTACGGAACCTATCCTAGCAATGGTGGAAATTCCATAAGGGGTTAAGATCTAGCAACCCCTGTTGAGGAAGGTTCCCATGATGAAGTTTTTTAATTTCAACATCTAGGATGAAAGGTAGTTTTTTGGAGCTCTAGTGTGAGTTCTGTGAAGGTGAGGTAGTTGTTTGAGGAAATGGCACCGAAAAGGTTGTTCCCTAGGGTTGGGTCAAAACGCTTTATAAATCTAGCATAATAATATCATTGGATGTTGCACTTTTTGACCAAAGCCCAAACCTAAACAAATGCATCTAATTCTAACTCAACAAACTACATGGTGGATTTCTTTAGTTCAATTGCATGTACCTATTGAAAATAGAAAAAAGAAATGTTAAAAGTAGGATCGAGAAATTCCAATTTAATTTGTCCTTGAATTAAATTGTGAATTAAAATTGCAATTATTTTCTCATGGCAACTTGTAATAGTTAACTAAGTTAAGTTGACTTAGCTAACTTAGGAATTTCGAGTTGGAAGTATTTTGGAAGTCATGTATATGTTCTCCCTAAGTTTTAGGGGTTCAAGATGAGTTTATTTATGAGTTTTAATTAGATAAATCAGTTTACTAAGTTATGCTCAGTTAAATTAGTTCTAACTATTTGTGGAACTAATAGAGGATTAGTAGTCAGTTGGTGCATTGGTGCATCCACAAGTGCCACTCCAATTAACAGAAGATTACCTCATCAAAAACCCATGCATCTCAGTTCAGAGAAAGATCAAGTTGAGACTAGAGTGCAGGGAAAGTGTACTATCAGTTGTATGATTTACTGAGTTGTAAATATCATGCATGCAATCAAAGAAGGACATAATTTTGGATTGTGCAGTTATGGATGAGGAATTTCCCTTTAAATATGGGCTAATTCTCATAGGAATTGTGCAAAGAATTAGAAGCTTGGAGGCTTTGAAATTTGGCTAAGTATTAGCCAAAGGAAGTCATCAAGCAGTGGATAGGAAATACTTGTGTAGGTTAAGCTCAAGGTTGAGAAGATCATATTGTATTCATCCAAATTATTTGACCAAGGGTGCAAGGAATTAGGTGCTTGGAGAGTAGCAGAAGAAGATAAAGATTGGCTTGAGCTTATTTGTGAGGAGGGAGATTGATCATACTGAGTGTTGGGATTCTTCCTGTGAGAACAAGCATTGTATTATGATCTTGGATTTTTTATTTAATACAATAAAAATAGGTGGGGTTTTGAGCAGTGCCTTTCCTCGAATACATATTGCATTATGTGCCATTGATTTGTCTTCTTCTTGTTCATATTGTTTTCATCGATCTATTGGCTTTCACTGGTTGAAAGTACAAGTAGATTCTTGTTCTGTTGCTTAGTACATTGCATGATCTTATGAATCTATAGGATTTTATACAGTACCGAGTAGATGAGGATGTGATGAACATGATCTCTAATATCCCATAAATAACCAAATAACCTACAAATGTCAATTTAGTGTGAAATGAACTCATAGAATATGCATATACCACATCTGTCAAATGAAGAGGATTGAAGGGCCCAATCATGTCAGCTATCTAAGACTTTTCAATAGTGTTTGTAGTGCATCTACTAACCTACAAGCTAGTTTATAAATATAAAAGGGATGAATCCCCCTCGGGAATTTTCCTAGATATTGACCAATGCATCTAAGGGGTCAATATGAATTGGTCTTAATACCTTATGAATAAATTTATTCAACTTTTCTTGCATCTTCATGACCATGGGTTGTTCTCTTTCATGCAATGAGTTTTCAAAAGCCACCACCAGATGTGGACTATGAAATCTAAGTCACCAAGTCATTCCCCATGTCAAATTTTAAGGCATTGGCACATTGCATAGATGGAGAAGTAGAGTGGACCGCCAACAAATCCTTCCATATATGTTATCACACATGATACATGATATAATAAAGTCCTTTAAAATTCCAAACAACTTAGTGGAAAGGTATAGTGATTCTCTCCAATTTGAAGTAGGCATGCACCATGTGTACATCCTTCCATGCATAGATCTAACATGCTATCAAAGATCCTACCTTTTTGTATCACTAAGGAATACATCACAAATAAGGTGCAATAATCACCATAAGCATTGAGCCCCAAGCCAAGAGAGGGAGAGGAGGTCTTGAATACCAAGACCTATAGAAAAAGAGACCTAGACAAATGCAACTAGGAATAAAAAATGGTAGAGAAGGATGTTTAAGAAAAATGGTAGTGCACTTCCTTCAGACTAAATTTGAGGGACAAGAAACAAACACAACCACATAAATCTTGGAGCCTCATGATGCAAAACAAGCTATGACTTACATGCTTCCATCAATATGAAAAACACTTTTAGATCCAATGGATGTTGGTGAAGTTGAAACTATAAAAGCTAACCACAGTGCACTAGGAGATGTAATGGTTTAAAGTACAACAAAATTGTAGTCAATAACATCATCAAAGCAAACTATGACAATAGGTGCAACAAAAGAGAAAATTTGACTAATGGAGCACATAGCTCCCTTGTAGGAATCATAGAAGGAATTGTACCTAATGCAGTCCATAGTGAGCATGTTGCAAGCAAACCTGGAAGGAAATAAATTCATCCATCAAGATTCATAATAGCAGATGAGTACAATATGTCAAGAGTTGAAGCTTGCCGAGCCTTGACAACCTATACCAACAATCTTAAGTACTACACCTCGTGTGATGTCTCCTATATAAAGATTAGGAAGCATACGGAAAAGGGTTCTTCAACTTGAACCATTGGGTATCACATATTTTTAGGTGTATTCCAACATTGGATATGGTGATTTTCCATATTTTGAGTTGGATCCATTAGAGGTTTCCACAAGTGATCTTCAATAAAGATTTGATGGAGATCCTCAAGGATCTTACCAACAGGCATAAGACCGTGGTTCACTCATACATTCAACTACAACAACACCATCACCACTAGGTTGATACACATGCATCACTTTCCAATGTAATGGAGGAGGTATATGCTCATATCTCAAGCTCCAGGAAGTCCAAACCAAGATGCTCACCCAACGCAAATTCTATAGGTCTAAAAGACTATTATGAAATCAAGCAAACAAAATAGACATCTTGAGGAGAACGTAAAGTATATTATTATCTTGGCACAATTAGAGCTTGAGCAAAAAATTGAAAAAGTTGAGAAAATCCTACAATATCCAAGGCCCACACAAATGGATTTGTCCACTTGGTCAACCATAGATTTGGACTTTTGGCTCACCTACAAAATTCTCCCAAAGTGCACATGCTAGGGGAATATGCATGGGAAGCACAAGTCAATGACAAGCGGTAGTCATTTGTAGGTCTTAACAACATTCAAGGAGTCCATGCCAAGATCTATACCCTAACATGCCATATCACACTCTGGCTGAGAAACAAACACTCTCTACCATTGTGTTAGTGTCAAAGGAATAAGCGAAGTGACAATATTCTAAGGTCTAAGACAATTGAGCTAGGAAAATAGATGAAACACATTTTCCTCCACAACAGAGGTTAACAAGTTAGGCAATCACCTGAAAGTGTTGTTTGATTCATTAAATGAATTTGATGCTAAGTTACGAAGTTTGGTGAAATAGTTACTCATAATGATTCTATCAATTTCATCTACTTTACCCAAGTAAATGATACCAGCTTAAGGACAATTTAAGTAAGAGTGTAGACCAGTAAGGCCAAGCCAAATTTTAAATAAAAGTGTAAGTATACGGCAATAAAAAAGAGGTTGCACACAAAGCATGCTACATGCACAAACATTTTACAGTGTACCAGTACAAATACACTACACAAGCATCAAGTGCACTCATTATGGTATATTATACCACTATCCAAAAAAAATTGTTTTGGAAAATCTATCCATTATTACCCAATGGTAACCAAAGTAATCTACCGTTGGAACTGGATATAAAAAGATGTATATACACAATCTTAGATGTTAAATATTATATATATATATATATATATATATATATATATATATATATATATATAATTATAACCATATACATAGGGTTATCCTAACAATCGGTACCTTGTCTTAGATGCTGTATTTGGCAGAGCAAAAGAAAACTAAATAATCCAACGATTGAACCTCTTCTTCCATGACCATCTTCTCATGTAATGTAATCTTCAGCTCAATGTAGGATGAATGGATTGTTTGGGGGCTTGACAAAGCTAGAACCATCGGTAGTTGAGATTGCGGAGATTTCCAGGTGAAGTAGCCCATCTCACAAGTTATAGTGTCGAGAATAGGCGTAACATATTAACAGTGATGCGCCGATGTGTTCATCTTAGCCAAGGTTAGGTCAACAAAAATATAATTCTCAAACGTCACGGCAGAGTTAAATTCAAATAGATACCAATGCATACTCCCACAACTTTATGGCTATATAAACAAACACACTCTTCTTTCAACAGAGCAAAGTAGTACATTCTCTGTGCTAGTGACAGTAGTGATAGACATTAGCCAATATGAGAAATTACCTCCGTGTTATGACACGGAGCGTTATTATTCTATGGCTCGTTCTTGCCTTCGATCTTGTTTCCATCTGCCGAGGAGATGTTGGGGATTTTGCTACTCAAGATTTCTTTAATGGAATTTTGTCTGGTGCTTCTGATAGTTGCGCAGGAGAGACCTTCTATACATACAATAACTTCATGGACGCAGCCACTTCATTCTCTGGCTTTGGCACAACGGGCCCCGACGTTGACCACAAGAGAGAAATCGCTGCTTTCTTCGCCAATGTTGCTCACGAGACTTCCAGTACATCTCACATGCATCCTTCCTGTTTCTATAAATTTGTTCTTATAATATATATATATATATATATAATGATTTCGTTTCAGAATTTATAAATATTAGAAATCGGTTTGTTTGTCCATGTGACACATAGAACTGTGAGACATATAACTATGAAATTGGCAGGACTGTGCTACGTTGAGCAAATAGAGAAGTCTGACTACTGCGATTCCACCAACCAGAAATACCAGTGTGTGGCGGGAAAGCAGTACTATGGGCGTGGCCCCTTGCAACTCACATGGTATGTATGCTTATAATGGGATGTAGGTCTACAAGTTTTATTTTCGACTCTGTGGTTTCACTAATATGCGTAGAGGTTTGGTTTCTAGAAATTTGCTACTTGTGTACAAAAACAAATTATACACTTAAAAAATCCTGTAAACTTTGTCTAGAGAAAAAGCCAGTATTCTAGAAAATGAATTTATTTATATATTAAATTGAATTATAATTTTTTTTGGGCTCTATCTATTAAATTTGAATTGGATTTCTCTTGAGATATTTGACTGAGAGTTTTTTTTTGGCAGGAACTATAATTATGATGCAGCTGGTGATTACCTGGGCTTTGATGGCCTGAATCACCCGGAAATTGTAGCCCAGAATGGCTCAATCTCGTGGAAGACTGCTGTCTGGTTTTGGATGAAGCATAGTAATTGCCACTCTGCTATTACATCTGGCCAAGGATTCATGGCAACAATCAAAGCGATCAGCGGGGATGAATGCAATGGTGGAGACTCCAACGCAGTTGATGAACGTGTCAATTATTATACCAACTATTGCAATGAGTTTGGTGTAGATCCAGGAAATAACCTTAGCTGTTAAAAGTATATTAATATGCTGTGACCTCGTGATCTCTGTCAAAGGATCCAGAATAGTTCAAAATACTATATATTCTATAGTACTCAATAAAATCGATAGATTCTGATTACCATGGTTAGCATTAGCAGGAAACGGATCTTTGTTACATGTAAAACGAGACAACAATATATTATGATCGGTCTCTTTCTTTCAACATGTAAGCACATCCATGGCTTTTGCATGCCAATGAACTGTGCGAGTACAGCAAATTAAGATTAGATTAATTAATTGTACTTATTAGTGCATTTGATTTTGTATATTTGAGGGCCAATAGATGGTGTATGGTTACGAAATTGTTACTAAAAATATTAATATTAGTTTTCACAAATAGCATATATATTGTTATTGAAGATTTCTTGATTAGAACTGTGAAGAATTTGTGATTTTTTTGGGATGGTTATTCCATCCATTATCCGGACCAAAAAGTTTAGTGATGAGTATTTTATTTGTTAGGAATGATTTATCTTTTCGTATTTTCTCTATTTTTAAATGTGTGACTTTTTAACTAAGAAGAAACACATGCTCCCAACTATTAAATCTACTCAAACTATTAATATAATATCTATTTTATTCTTTTCATTTGTAGTTTATAAATA